>JAUKPS010149646.1:0-14472 GCA_032273165.1 Chlorellidium tetrabotrys | reverse complement strand
GGGAATGCGGCAGCCCGGTGCTCGACGAGCAGATGGCCGAAGTGCAGCGTGTGTTGCACGACATCGGCGCGCTTCACCAGTTCATGCAGAACGGCAAGGCCACGCGGATCTTTGAGATTGATTGAGATCGATTGTTTGCCACGGTTCGCGGTGAACGCAATGTGGGTCGAATGCCAGAACATGTCGTAGGTGGTGTTGATCTTGATGACGGTCGCGCCCAGATCGGAAAGCAACTGTGTACTGAATGGACCGGCGATGGCCAAGCCAAGGTCGAGAACGAGAATGCCTTCGAGTGGACTCTTCAACGATTTCGGTGCGTCGCTCTTTGGTTGCTCGTAGGGGATGTTGAGTTCGGCGAGGAGTTCATCGGTGTGCTGGCCAACGGTTGGTGCTGGGCCTTGCACCTTTCCTGGCGTCTTCGACATTTCGTAGACGAGACCGACATGGCGAATAGAGCCAACTTCGGGATCGTCAACGGTGACAACGATTCCTTCATCGATGAGCGCTCGATCATTCAGAGCGTCTTCTGGTCGACGAGTCGCCTGCATAGGAATGCCCACCTGTGCCGCAGCATCGAGCCAGTCCTGCGCGGGATATTTCGCGTAGGCCTCCTTCATTTGCGAGTGGTAGTGGGCAAGCACAACAAGCTCGCTGTAATCAGGTCCGATACGAGAAGGATCGTCGGTGGGCTTGGTGATGCGATCGTCGACGCTGATGGTGTCGCCCTGCGAAACGCCAAGCGCGAATGAAGGATTCGGCACCCAATTTTGGATCCAGTTGCCGTCGGCGCATTCGAAGTGCCCTTTGCTGCCGCGCGGATCAAAGATCCAGCACATGTAACCGTCGGCTTCGGGATGTTCGGGACGTTGCCAACCGCCGGCGGTGCTCACGAGAACACCCTGCAACAGCGATGTCTCGACCCACTGGCCGCGGCCGGTGTGGAGGCGGGCGCGTAATGCCGCGCTGATTCCAGTGTTGGCCAAGAACGCGGCACCAAGACTTGGCCAACGCGATTGTGGAAAGAGTGGACCATCGCGATTCGGTCCATCGAAACAGCCGGGAGGAATCTCAAGGTCTTCGAGTTCGATGGGAAGGTCGCACAGTCGGCCGATTGCTGTTCCGACCCACCCGCGCTGTTCCCAGTGCAGGCCGGTACGGGCAGCAACGAGCGCGTCGATGCCTGGACGATCTTTGAAATCGACGTGCCGCCCGTATGGCGTGATCGAACACATCACGAGTTGTGGATTGCGCGCCTGCAGTGATTCCCAGTCGAGACCAAGTTCGTCGGTGACGCCGAGGTCGAAGTTCTCGACAACGACATCGGCCCGATCGATGAGTGCGAGGAGTTGTTCGCGTTGTGCGTCATCGTGCACATCGAGTTCGATACTGCGCTTGCCTCGGGCCCACACTCGTGCGCCCGATTCGGTGAAGCGGGTCGGATCGCCACCCGGCGGCTCGACCTTCACTACGTCCGCGCCGTTATCGGCCAGCAGCATCGTTGCCATGGGGCCAGCGATCCCTGTTGTGAGATCAATGACCCGGATTCCCCCCAGAACACCGGTCATGAAGGGCATCATGACCGACCAAAACACTTTTGGCAATAGCCAACACAGCGTTGGCCGAGGCAGACAGGCCTACGCTTGGATATGGCTCGGGGGGAACGGCTGGAACTTGATGTGGGCGGCTTAGGCCCGGAGGGCGTGGACACGCTCGCTGCCGACCTCTATGTGCCCGATGACGTGAGGTCGGCCCCTCTACTGGTGTGTTTCCCCGGCGGTGGAATGAGTCGTCGGTATTTCGATCTCCCTGATGGCTTGCCGGGGGAGTGGTCGATGGCCCGGTACCTGGCAGACCACTTTGGAATCGCAGTTGCGATTGTCGATCATCCTGGAGTCGGCGAGAGTTCGGTGCCCGACGACCCCTACACGTTGAACCCGCGCGTCGTTGCGGAAGTTGATCATGGCGCGTTGTCAGAACTTGTTGCGCATGCGATGGACCTGTTCGAACCGACGAGGGTGGTTGGTCTCGGACATTCCATGGGAGCGCTCATCGTGGCTCACGCGCAATGGCATCACCGTTCGTTTGATGCGGTGGCGCTCTTGGGTTTCGGGGTAGCGGGACTTCCCGAGCACCTCACTCGGGGTGAGTTGTCGTATGTGAACAACTACGAGCGTCTTGAACCGGTGCTCGCTGAGTTGGCTCGCGAACGCTTCGGAACGGCATTGGTCTCCGGTTCAACCACGAGTTCCGACATGCTGAACTCCGGTGCGATTGCAAGTGCTCGTCAGTTGCTGAGCGCAGCATCGAGTCCGCTCCTTGCGCTTTGTGGCCTCACGTCGATGATTCCGGGAACATCGAATCGGGCGCTTGCTTCAATCGAAGTTCCCGTGTTCATCGGTGTGGGTGAGAACGATATTGCTGGCGGCGTGGCGTCAGTGACCGCACTGTTGACCGCCGCTCCGTCGGTAGAAACGTTTGTGCTTGTGGGTGCCGGTCACAATCATTCGATTTCAAAGAATCGAACTGATCTATGGGACGCACTTGGTGCATGGGTTGTCGCGCTAGACGAGCACGACAACTAATGCTTATTCCTCGACGAAACCAGCTTCGCTGCCATTGGCAAGGACATGCTTGAGAATCTTGCCGCTGGGATTGCGGGGGAGACGCTCGGTGCGAAGTTCCACGTAGGCGGGGATTTTGTAGACCGAGAGTGACTTCTTGCAATGCTCGTGCACGTCAATGTCGGTGATGTCGGAATCGGGCGCGATGACAATGATCGCCTTTACTTCCTGGCCAAGGATGTCGTGATCGACGCCAATGACGGCGGTCTCAATGACGCCGGCCATTTCCTCGATGCAGTTCTCGATTTCAAACGGATAGATGTTCTCGCCGCCGCGGATGATGAGGTCGCGCTTGCGTGAGGCGATGTAGATGCACCCGCCTTCGATGCGGCCGAAATCGCCGGTATTGAACCAACGGCCGGGGAAGAACGCTTCGGCGTTTGCAGTCGGATGACGCCAGTACTCGTTCATAAGGAGCGGGCTGCGAACGCAGATGTTTCCTTCGCCGCCTTCGGGCAGTTCATTGCCTTCGTCGTCGGTGATCTTTACTTCGCAGGTGGGAATTGCGGGCCCGATGCATTCCGGTGATGCTTCAAGCATCCAGTTCGGAGCGAACGAAACGAGCGAACCGGTTTCGGTCGAGCCGTAACCGGTGGACATCGTGTGATCAAGATGCGGGAAACGATTGGCAAGACGACGCATGATCTCGGGTGTTGTTGCCGAACCGCCCATGCCGACCGACATGATTTGCTGCGGCGGAATCTCTGCGCAACGAGGGCTATCGAGCAGTCGAAGGATGTGCGTGCCAGTACCACCGACGATGTTGATCTTGTTGTCGATAATGAAATCGATGACGTCGTCAGCTTCGAAGCGGGTGAGGAACCACGCGCCGGTGGAGCCAGTGTGCAGCCCGTTCACCGTCGCTCCGAGGCCAGAAACGTGGAAGAGCGGGAATACCACAAGGCGAATGGGGGGTGGTCCTTCTGAGGGACCACGACCTGCCATGACCATGCCGCGCGCGCCAAGGAAGTTCTGCAGCGTTGTGTAGTGAACGACACTGCGATGAGAAAGCACCGCTGCTTTCGGCCGGCCAGTCGTGCCACTGGTGAAGATGAGGATGGCGGGATCATCTTCGTCGATGTGATTTGCGGGAATCGATGCTTCAGGCGCGTACGCCAGCATCATTTCGAGGTCCTCGTCGAGATCAAAGCGGGGGATTGTGATGTCAGCGGAAAGTCGTTCGGCGCGTTTCACATCGAAAAGAAGCAACTTCGGTTCGGTGAGATCGATCGCGTGCTGCATTTCGGACTCGGTCCACCAGCCGTTCATGGCAACGGTGATCGCACCCATGGAAAGACAGGCCCAGAAGGACACGATCCAGCCGTAGGAATTGGCGCCGCACAGAGCAACACGGTCGCCATGACCAATGCCGTGCTCGTGCTGTAGCCAAGCAGCGACCGAGGCAACGTCCTTTTCGAAACCGGCGAACGTTACGCGGCGGCCGTCGCTGAAGATCATTGATTCGCGATCGCCGAACTCGAAGGAATTGACGAGAATCTCGCGAAGCGACCGGGCTCTGTTGCGCAGGACGCCCATGGTTTCGCCGCGGACATCTTCCTGAACGACCTCAAACGGTGCGCCCTCGCTAGTGAGGCGCGCTGTGGCTTCGTGTAGCGCAGTCAATTGCGGCAGGGTGTGGGCGGGGCCGGTCTCGGTCACGTTTCCTCCAGATCAATGGCGTCCTGCGTGACAGGAGCCGATGCGTGGGCGATGCTAGCGGTCCATGTCAGGGATGCTTGAGGGAAAAGTGGCGCTCATCAGCGGATGTGGCGCCGGTATTGGTGAGGCGTCAGCTCGTCTGTTCGCAGAGCACGGAGCCACGTTGTGGTTGAACGATGTTCGAGCCGCTGAGCTCAACCGAGTCGTTGACGAACTCGCGTCTGCCGGCGCTGTAGTCGCTGGTGTTGCTGGCGATATGAGCGATTCAACATTCGTGAATGCGTGGGTGCAGGGTGCGGCCGATGCGTATGGTCGTATCGATGTGCTCTACAACAACATTGGCGTGTCGCGCTCGGGCCTCATTGGTGACTTGAGTGATGAGGATTGGAGATTCCAGCAGTCCCTCACTCTCGATTCCGTTTTCTATGCGACTCGTGCCGTGATTCCTCACATGATTGCCAATGGCGGCGGCTCAATTGTGAGTATGTCGTCGGGAGCAGGCATTGGTGGCAACTACAACCTCGGTGGTTACGCGGCGGCAAAGGCCGGCGTCATCAATCTGATGGAAACAGTTGCGACCGAATATGGCGGCGATGGCATCAGGGCAAACGCGGTAACGCCTGGCCCGACGGCGACTGCGCCACTGCTTGAGTATTTGGCGACACAGCCTGGTGGTGCCGATGCGCACGTGGCCGACCTTGATCTCAAGCGACTGAGTCAGCCGGAAGAAGTTGCGCGAACAGTTTTGTGGCTGGCATCCGACTTTTCATCGAATATCACTGGCATCTGTGTGCGTAGCAACATTCGAGCGGCAAGCCGGCGACCGCACGGATCCTGAGGGAACGACAGTTATGGCATCGAACGAAAGCGTTGAACTCACAGCGTGGCGCGATTTCTGTCGCCGACTCGAAGCGGTGGGCGAACAACTGATGGCCGAACCATTCCCCGCCGACGCAGGCGTGCGCGCCGAGGGATACGACCACATGGCCGAGCAGGTGTTGTGTTGGTTGGGTTGGTCGATCGGTTATCCGAATGCCACCCGGCCGTTCTTCATGCGTCAGAACGATCTGGTCACGCAGTGGGGCGGGCCAAACGCCGATAACGCCTACCGTCACGCGCGGATTGACCCAACGAAGCGCTATCGAGTGCGCGGTCGGATGCATTCCTGTGAAGAGTTCATTCTTGCGATGCGTGCCGGATTCATGCATCAGGAGAAGTGGGGAACGCTGGCTGAGCACAACGGTTCCGATCTTGGAATTAGCAAAGGCGACGAGTTCGAGTTCTTCCTTGGTGGTGACGGCACCGAACCGGGTTGGCTAACAATTCCCGAAGGCGCTGTCATGTGCTCAATTCGCGAGTACTACTTCGACTGGACCGAAGAAGAGCCAGCGACGTTCACGATCGAATGCCTCGATGGCCCGGATCACCTGCCGCGGCTGACCGCTGGTGACTTTGCCGCAAAGGTGGCCGATGCGGCCGCAGGCGTTGAACGTTCGATGTCGTACTGGAACCAATACATGATCGATCAGCGTGCAATGCGCAAAGACAACTCGTTTCAGGGTTCCTTTGCGCAAGAAAAGGGTCTCGCTGCCGCGCGTTACGGCTTTTGTTTCTGGGATCTCGGCCCCGACGATGCGCTCATCATTGAAAGTGAAGTACCTGATGCTCGGTATTGGAGTTTGCAGCTCTATCCCGAGGGTTGGTTTGAGCTTGCTGATCCGGTTGAACGCATCACGAGTCTGAATGATCGCCAATTGCGATTGTCCGACGACGGCCGAATCCGGGCGGTTGTTTCGCATCGCGACCCGGGCGTTGGCAACTGGCTCGATGCAGGTGGTCGCCAGCGAGGTCTGTGTACGTTGCGCTGGTTCTGGCCGCTAAGCGACGCGGCGCCTGATCCAACCGCGCGACTCGTGCACGTCGACGAGGTCTGGGACGGTCTTCCAGACGACGCCGTTCGTGTCTCGCTCGAGGAGCGCGCCGCTCTTCTCGAATCTCGTCGACGCCACTTGGCCTGGCGATTCCGAACCTGAGATTCAGGGGCGCATAATGCCGCCACCGTCAACCGAAATGGTTTGTCCGGTGACATATCGACTTCCGTCGCTCAATAAGAAGGCAACTGCAGGACCGATGTCGTCAACCGCGTCGCCATCTCGGCCAACAGGGTTGTCGTCGTACATCGACGCAAACGCCGCTTCGCGCGCTGGGTCGGAACCAGCAACGGGTGCGCGGTGGCCGGCGGAGGCAGGCAGCACACAATTCACGGTGATGCCGTCGCGACCCCATTCGCACGCGGCGGTGCGAGTGAGAGAACGGATGGCTTCGTTCGATGCTGCGTAGGGGCCGTATCCCGAAGCGCCAGTGAGACCCATTGATGTGCCCATGGTGACGATGCGACCCCAGTTGCTCGCGGCCATGTGTGGTTGCGCCGCTTGCATGAGCCACAGGGCGCCTTTGGGACCTGTATCGAACAACAGGTTCATGTCGCTCTCGGTCACGTCAAGAAGGGGAGTGACAGGTCGGAACGATTGCGCGTTCAGTACCAATCCGTCGATGCGACCAAAGCGAGCCAGAGTTTCGCTGACAACTTCAAAAGAACGGTCGCGATTGGCGACATCGGCGACGAGCCCGAAGCAGTCGATGCCCTCTGATTCAAGGAACGACACTGCTTCTGCGAGCCGTTCAGGCTTGCGGCCCGTGATTGCGACCTTTGCGCCAAGCGCACCGATGTGGCGCGCAACGCCGAGGCCGATGCCTCGTGTCCCGCCGGTGATAATGACAGCCCTGCCGCCAAGGTCGTGGAGAGGTGCGCTGGTCATGTGGGCAGCGTAGTTTCCTACCCAATGGCTACGACTTGGGATCCAGGACCGCGTCCTGAATGGGTTGAAGCGGTGAACGCCGGCCTGGTGCTGCCCATCGCAGCCGAAGCTGCGCTCCCACTCGATCGTGAATCCCTTCTCGGTGAAGCCCTCGCCCGTCAAGGCCGTTCGAACGACGGCATCGCCGCGCTTTGTGCGCCAGGACCGGGAACGGGTGAGGACTTTCTCGAGGGTCTCGACATCGCACTTGCATCGTTGGAGGACGAGGCAAACCTGCATGTTCTTGGCCGGTGGATGACTCGTCGTTTCGTGTTGCGGCTACTTGAAGTCAGACTTCAGATTTGTGATTGGGTTCGCAGCGACCCTGGGGTTCGCGATGAACAGATCGTCGAACCGCTTTTTGTGGTTGGCGCACCGCGCACCGGCACGACGGTGCTTCACGCGTTGTTGTCGGCCGATCATCGCCACCGCGTTCCGCTTGGCTGGGAGTTCCTGCGTCCGGTTCCGCCGCCAACGCCCGAAACGTTCGACGACGATCCCCGAATAGCGCTTGCGGATGCCGAGCTTCGTGGTCCTCAACTTGTTACTGGCGGGCTCAATGCGATTCATGCCTATGCCGGCCGCATGAATAAGGAATGTCTTTCGGCAATGTCGTTCGCGTTTCGCAGCGAGGAGTTCATCAGTCGCTACAACACGCCGAGCTACATCGATTGGCTGCAGTCCTGCGATATGACCCCGGCTTATGAGATGCACCGATTGGTGTTGCAGATCCTCCAGCGCCAACTGCCAACCCAAAAGTGGGTGCTGAAGTCGCCGGTTCACCTTCACAATCTTCCCGTGTTACTTGACACCTATCCAGATGCCCGATTGGTGATCACGCATCGCGATCCACTGGCGATTCTTGGATCTGTCACAAGTTTGATTGCGATGCTGCGATGGGCGCATAGCGACGATGTCGATACTTCAACTATCGGTCGGTATCACGCTGACCTTTATCACGGTGATCTTGATGGGCTCGTTGATCTCCAGACCGAAGGAATGCTGAGAAAAGGTCGCGTCGCTCACGGCTCCTTCGCTGATTTCAATGCCGATGGCGTAGGCGTTGTGGCGCGCATCTACGAAGAACTTGGCATCGAACTTCCTGACGATGTTCGTGACGCAATGGCGGCCGCCCTCGCAGGATCGCCGCGTGAGAAGCACGGCGACCACACTTGGTCGTTCGAATGGCTTGGTCTCAACGCCGACGAACAGCGCAATCGCTTCTCTCGATATTGCGCGACATTTGGTCTCGCAGAGTCGAGCAACTGATGGTTGAACTCCCTCAGTCATTACGTCAGGCAGTGCGTGATGAGTTTCGAATCGCGTTTCGGTACCCGTACACAGTGCTGCAGGTCATCTTCCTGAATGCGGTGTTAGTCGTTGTGCTTTGGTATTTGGCTCCGCCGAAAGTCGAAGCATTGGCGTTCGAAATTCATAACCCTGCGCTTTTTACGATTGTTCTCGCGGGTTGGATGTATTCCGATGTTCCTGCGACGAACGTTTTGGCATCAGACACAAGCAGAACGTTGCCAGCGCTTACAGATCGAACGATGACGATCCGTCTCATGAACGCCAAGCGGATTGCTCTTTGGATTTTGATTGCCCCGGTGTGCACACTCATCACGCTCTTGATGGGCATTCACGGTCAGCATTGGTTTACCGAGGTGGTGGCAATCGCGTCAATCGTGATCCTGCCATTCGGAACACTTGCGATTGCGGGGTGGGTAGGAATCCTGTGGCCCTATCACCCGCGCAGTTTGAGGTACCGCTGGCGTCACCGACGCAACTGGTTTCATGACCTCGTGCGGTGGGGGACGCTCATCGTTCTTCCCTATGGGCTCGTGCCGATGATTGGCGCCGTTCTCCTCATTCCAAGTCTTTTGGTGTGGAACGTGAAGTCGGAACGTCAGATACTCGAGGTAACGACTGTTCCGCATCTTGTGCTCGGGGTCATCCTTGTCGTCGCCATTACGGTCGGCGGGTCGATCGTGGGCGACAGGGTCGCGTGGCGTTTGATCGAACGTCGTCGCTCTGCGCTTACGCAGTATCTCGAACACCCAGAACTGGGCTGAGTTTCGTTATTCTGCAGGAATGATGAAAATCGCAACGGTTGCTGCTTTTGTGGCGGCAATCCTCTTCGTAGCAAGCAGTTGTGGTGAGTCAACCAAGGCATCCACGAAGTCATCAATTCAAACGATTGAGGCTGGGACTCTCAAGGTGTGTCTCTACCCTGGATTCGCGCCGTTTGCGATCAAGGGAGACGACGGCACTTGGAGCGGTTGGGACGTCGATTACCTAGAAGGCTTTGCAAAGCAGCAGGGTTTGACGCTCGAGCCTGTGGAGTTCTCAACGTTCGACAACATCTGGATGCGACCTGGAAATGATGAGTGCGACCTCGCCGGCACAGGCATCACGAAGACTGCGGATCGTTCGGCGGCGACGGGAAGTAGCGCGACGTGGTCATCGACGTACTACAGCGTCGCTCGCGGCTTCGCGGTGCTCGATGGGGTGCAGGTAAATGGAATTGGTGATCTCGCAGGACATGTCGTGCTCGCCACAAAGGGATCGACAGCCGACCTCGACCTGCAAGCGCGGATCAAGAATGCGGGGATCACAAACATCACGTTGCAGTACGTCGATGCCGGTGTCGATGCTGCGAAGCAATTGCTCGCTGGTGGATCAGACGCTCCGATTGGGTTCGCCGAGGGTGTCGGCAGTGTGCAAACACTCGTGCAGCAGTTCCCGGGACTCGAACTTGCGTGGCAGCACTGCATGATGCTTCCCGATGGCACGATCTCGTCGGAGCCATTCGGCTTCCCCGTCCGGGCGAAGTCAACGGGTATCGCAGCCGCGCTTGACTCGTATATCGCCCAACCGACGGTCACCTATCCGGGTGGACCGGGGACTGGTCGCGACTGTCCGACTGGCTCTTGACCGATGATGTGATCGTGCGGCGATCACTCACGCGAGTTGGCACTTCACAGTCCACCCCGGTACCCTCTAGTTCACGCCGCGGGGTGGAGCAGTCTGGTAGCTCGTCGGGCTCATAACCCGAAGGTCACGGGTTCAAATCCCGTCCCCGCCACCATCGCACAACGGTCGCCCTAGGGCGGCCGTTCTGCGTTCTCGGGGACAAAGGATTTGGGAGGAACGAGCGAAGCGAGTGACGGTTCCCGTCCCCGCCACCATCGGCGGGAAGCCCCTGATTTTCAGCCATCAGGTGGGTGTATTGGCGCAAAGTGAAGCCGATGTCGTTGTGTCCGAGTCGGGACGGAAAAGCCTCAATGCGGTCCCGGTGTGTATCGTTCCCGATCGGCGTCATCGCTGGCGCAAACACTTTTCAATTCAACGTGTGAAGAAAGCGGTGGCAAGTGCGAAGGTCTTCGGTACGGGAGCGCATTGTCGCGACGATCGCTGCAGGTCTGCTCGCTGCTCTTGTTGTCGTGGTCGCTCAAGGTCCGGCCAGCGCGTCGGGATCGACGCTCGTGCTCGACAGCTTCACCAGCAGCATCTTCGGCGGTTTCAGAAGCACGGATTCAGGAGCGACCTGGTCGAGTTATCCCTCGACGCAGACGGGCGTAAACGCCTTCTTCGGCGATCAGTATCGCTGGGCGTTCGAGCTCCCGCTGTCGGCTCTGCCGACAGACGCGACCGTCACCAGCGCAATCCTGCAACTACGCACGTCGCGAGAAGACATGGCCGGCCAAACCGCGGTGGTGGGGTACTCAGGCGACGGTGTCGTGACGATCGGCGATGCAGACGTCGTGGGACCACAGGTGCTGTTCACTCCAGCGGACCCCGGTTACAACACGGTCGACGTGACCGCGATGATCACCCTCGGGGCCCGTTCAGCCGGATATGTCGGGTTCTCGTTGCGCCAATCGCCCTCGGGTAGCACCTCTTGCTCTTGGGACAGTCCTGAGAACGGCAACCAGCCGATTCTGACCATTGCCTATACGGCCCCTGATCCGACAACGACAACGTCGGCCCCATCGACCACGACAACGTCGGCCCCATCGACCACCACAACGATCGTTGCATCGGGTAGTGAAGTAGTTCCTGCCTTCACCGGCTGACTGGAAATCTCCAGATCGGTCGCCGCGATTCAAATCGGACCGAGAGTCGTTCATTCAATGCGATGTCGTCTGGCGTTTGGATCTTTAGCGGCCAATCCATTTCTTTCGAATACGGCCCAGAACATTCCGCGAGTATCAGCGCGAGCAAGTTCAGCCGGTGAATGTCGGTACTACTGGTTCGGCCGGGGGCTCTTGAACCTCGAACGCACCCGCATCAGCCAAACCGAACGCGATGCGGGCAAAGCCGACGCCGCGCTGATCGAACTCGTTGCCATCGAACACCGGAACCGGATTCGGACCGGTATCAATCGCCGGGCTGCCGACAAGCAACGCGTGCGTCTTCGTAACGCCACCATTGTTCGCCAACAGGCCGAGCTTCGGATCTGTGACACCAACCTGCGTGCCACCACCATCAACCAGGGTGACTGCCGGCTCAATTACGCCCAACACTGAATGACTCGCGTTCACAATCGGAAGTGCATCGAGGAACGCACCGATATCGGTCCCGAGATTCCCCGCCACAAGCGAACCGATGAGCGTCAGGTCGCCGCCAACGGCAGGTGCCGAACCCAACACTCTTGAACGACTCTCGTGTCGCGCCGTCTCCCGCTCATTCGTTACCCGGTGCGCCGAATTCTCTTCGGCTCGAAGGGCCAGCGGCGCGGTGCGGCCCTGACCTGATTCGATACCGCCAATGCTGTCGTAGAGAACGCCCGTGGAGTTGTTCGTCACGGTCGACTGGGTCAGCGTCACACCGACGCCTTTGCCCATGTAGATACCACCGCCGTCGTAGAGCGCATAGTTTCCCGAAATCGTGGAGTTGAAGATCTCGACTGGAAAATAGGCACTCGTCGCATAGAGGCCACCGCCCCATTTGGCGTGGTTTCCCGAAATCGTGGAGTTGCTTATGGTCAGGAGGTGGCTACCGGAGGTTTCGTCAAAATCCTCGGAAAAAATGCCACCGCCACCGTCGTCGTCCGAACTATTTCCGTCGATCGTTGTGTTCATGATCGACGTGTTGGTGGCAACCAAGTTGAGGCCGCCGCCCTCATTGACCGAGGTGTTGTTCGAGATTGTCGAGTCCGAGATGGTCAGCTGACCGTACGGGAAATCTGCATAGACCCCGCCGGCTTCTTGGAGGGAGTCATTGCCAGAGATGGTGACCCGCGTCATCGAAACATTCATGACCTGATCGGAGGTTGAGGTTCCCTGGAGGTAGACCCCGCCCCCTTCATAAAGGGCGCGGTTTCCCGTGATGCCCACATCGGTGATCGAGATCTCGAGGGGGGCGTTTTCGTTGTTGTTGAAATACAACGCTCCACCAGATTCGGCCGCCACATTGTTCGAGATCACCGAGTCGCGGATCACGATCGTTCCGGCCACTGAATACAGGTCGATGGCACCCCCGTCGTTGGCTGCGTAGTTGCCGCTCAGCACGACATCCGCCACCGTAAGGCTGGCGTCCCCGTAGAACTTTTGGATCGCCCCGCCGCTTCCCTCGTCTTCATTGTTGGTTCCATTGCCACCCGTGATGGTGACGCCGGAGATCGTCGATGCGCCGTCGGCGATATAGAGATGGTCAAGCATGAAGAGCGCATGACCGGTTGATGAGCCGCCTGCTTCGGTCCAACCACCGTCGATCGTGATGACCGATGCTCCCGGACCTTGCAATTCGATACCGCCCGTGAGTCGAGGCAGGTCGGAGAGAACGTCGATCGTGCCGGCCAGGCCGGCTGTAAAGGTGATCGTGTCGACACCTGCGGCCGCATTCGCATCGAGCATCGCCTGTCGCAAACTGCCCGCACCCGAGTCAGCCAACGTCGAGACCACGAGAGCGGTGTTCGCCGACGCAGTCGACGAAGTGAGCATTACTAACGGACCTGCGCCCGCCGCCGCTAGAACCGCTGTTGAACCGAGAGCCACAACTCGGCCCGAACGGCGTCGATGGGGAGTTTCACCTAGAAGATTGTGCATCACGAATACCCCGTCCTATTTGCTTCAGTTGAGAAGGTTTCTAGCACACTCTGTTACCCGAGTTTGGGGGCGAGGGAGATTCGGAAGAACTCTCGAGAAATCAGTTTTCGGTGCAGCCTCTGTCACTGTTCGTTGTCCCCGATGACCGGAGATTTGGCGAGCAATCGTAGGATCAAGGCCTGATGGATTCTCGCCTTGAACGCTCGCTTGCTTCATTGAGTGACGCGTTGATGGAGGCGGTAATCGCCCCGAGTTGGAGCGGTCTCGGCTATGCGGCCCGACGTCACCTCGAGGGATGGGACAACCAAGTTCCAGTGCCGATGGATGGTCGTGTCGTCGTCCTTACCGGGTTTACCTCCGGAATCGGTTTGGCTGCGGCGACCATGTTCGGTGAACTCGGAGCAACACTGCACCTCGTCGGGCGCGATCCGGGCCGGACATCTTCAACAGCCGAGACTCTTAAAGGTCGAGGTTTCGATGTGCATACGAGTATCGCGGACATGGGCGATCTCGATGCCGTTCGTGCGATCGCGATCGAGATCACCCGAACCCACAAGCACCTCGATGCGCTCATTCACAATGCGGGAGCACTCTCGGCTGAATACACAGTGTCTCCTCAAGGGTTCGAGATGACAGTTGCCTCACAGGTTCTCGGTCCGTTTCTGCTCACTTCGTTACTTCTCCCGCTACTCGACGCGGGCGAGTCGATCGGTCGCGTCATCACCGTTGCTTCGGGCGGCATGTATCCCGAAAAGCTCGATGTGGACAAACTCCTCGTGGGTCCGAATTCGTACAACGGTGTGCGTGCATACGCGCGATCGAAGCGAGCGCAGGTTGAACTCAATGTGGAATGGGCGAGACGCTGTGGGTCGAAGGCAGTCTTCCAAGCGATGCACCCCGGTTGGGTTGATACGCCTGGTGTTGTGAAGTCGCTTCCGCGTTTCCATTCGATCACCAAGCCTGTGTTGCGATCGGCGGAAGCGGGTGCTGACACGATTGTCTGGTTGGCTGATGTCGATGCAGGGGAACTTGGCGCGAATGGTGGCTTCTGGCTCGATCGACATCGGCGCAGCATCACCAAGATTCCTGGTACGAGCGCTTCGCAGAGCGAGCGCGATCGGCTCTGGCAATGGTGTGAAGACAACAGCGGGTCAGGCCGACAGCCCTCGTGAAGATTGCGATTCTCGACTCCGGTATCGCAGGGATTTCATATGCACCGCTGTGTGGCCCAGACCGACTTCGTGCAGCTGGACTGCATTCAATTCCCCAATATCTCCTAAAGTC
>JAUKPS010149535.1:0-14476 GCA_032273165.1 Chlorellidium tetrabotrys | reverse complement strand
CGTCAATGTAGTGGTTATCTACCTCGTCCAACTGATCGTCTCCGAAGAACGTGTCGTACACCTCAATCGCCTTCTCTACCTTTCTCTCACCACCCAACAAGAAGTTCTCTGTTGGTCTGAAGATACCTAGCTGACCTGTTAGCTTGTCAATCACAAAGAAGATTAACGGCTTACCGAATAGCTGTTGGTAGATGTACGCTTGGCTGTCGTAGTTGTACGCCTTCGCTGAGTACTTGAACTTGTGGATGTCGCTCGTTGTCTTTAGATCAATGATGACCTCGTCTGTTACGATGTCAGCCTTACCCTTCCACATACGCCCCTTAATCTCTCCGATTGCGGGTTGCTCGTACACATTTCCATCCTTGTATATCTCGTCAAAGAAGTAGATGTTTTGCTTCATAACTGATGCTAATCGCTCCATCTCTTCCTTCTCGCTCTGTAGCATACAGAATGGGATGTTGTTCTCTGCGCAGTAGTCCTTGTACAGCTTTGTGTTGCGCGTAGATGCTTCAACGAAGTGTGCTACGTCTGCCTTGTCAGGCTCAATCAACAACTGATGAAAGTATCTGCCCTCTGCAAAGTTCTTGTTGTCCTCGCGTGTTACCCCAAACTCCCTTGGGTTGCGAAGCAAGACACCGATGTCTGAGTTGGAGAGGTACTTCTTTCCCTCTCCACCATAGTACTCGGCATCGTTACGTAGGATGTCAATTACGCTATCCATTACTTGAACATATTTTGAATCATCTTACGTGACAGAGCTGATAGCAAGTACTTACGACCAATCTGCTTAACTATCTTGTCCTCACCCAACGCCTTGTTTGCGTTGATGTACTCCTCAATCTTAGCGAACTCAGGTGTGTTCGGTTTAAGGATTGGCAACTGCGGTTCGTCACCTTCTTTCTTCTCACTATCAACCTTCTTCTTTGCCACGTTAGGTTTGGCTGTCACCATCTCAGGCATATCCTCACCCGTCCACAATTGAAGTCCTAGTCCGTGCATAGCGATTGCCTTAGCAGTCGAACGTTGGATAGCTTTGTTCACGTCCATAGACGTTAGCTTGTCTAGTCTGATTGATTGATTACGGAAGTCCATAATTGGTAGGTAGTCAATGTTCTCGATTCCATCTACCTCAACGCCAACCTTTACGTATGCCGTGTTGCCATCTGTAAAGTAGTTGAGTCCTGTGCCAGGATTCTCGTACACGTTTCTCTTAGCTGTTGGATAGTTCTCCTTAAGAATCTCCCAAGCGTAAGACCACGATAGGTACTTTACGTTACCCTTCGTTTCGATTTTTTCTCGGATGTCTACTGAAGACAGTACTCCGAATACTGATTTTTGCTTTTCCATTTGTATTTGATTTGATTATTAGATACTTCTGTTAATTGAATTTACTATTGACACTACATCAGCATCATAGTTCATTCGTTCTTGCATTTGTTTGACTCCGTGTATGATTGTCGTATGTGCAACGATAAGACCTCGCTCTTTTATATGTTCTTGAATAGAACTATAGCGCATATCTCTGTTTACACATAGGAAGTAGAGTAGTTGTCTTGCGTCAACTATGCTTCGTTTCTTGCCTTGCAAGAACATCTCTTGCTCACTGATTTCAAACAGCTTTGCAATTGACTTGACGAAATGGTTAAAGATTTGTTTTTTCATTTGATTTATTGACAAATATAGTTAATAACTATTGATTAATACTAATTGTTGAAGAATTTATTTGCGCGTTCGTCCCAAAGAATTCTCTCGATTTCTTTTAACTCACTGCTCCTAAACTCTTTATCTAATACGACTAGGTACTCGTTTGTTTTTAGCGATTGGATACTGAATCCACCAACGTAAAGAATTACGTCCTTGCAATCATTGTTCATATGATGTGCGTGTTCGTAGTACTGCACCTCATTGAACTTACCCGTATCAATAAAGTCTTCGAATGTCATATGACCTTTGTCGATAATCTGTTGCAGCCTTTGTATGTATCTGTTACTCACACTAGGCTCTTTACTCTTTAAGTAGAGTATCTCTGCTTTTAATTGCTCCATTTGATTTGATTTAAATTATGTACAAATATAGTATAAATTATTTACAATGCAATAGATCATTGTATTTAATATATACAAATCCTTCGTGGACTATCTTCTTACATTTATCCCACTTGTATCCGTGTTGCTCACGCTCCATCTGTAAGGCTTGGTCAAATAGTTTGTAGTTCTCACCTTTTAGGTTTACCTCATTCTCTGTCACCAATTGGTCTATTAACCATTCTACTGCTGTCTGTGTCATATCTTTTAATTAAATTTTTTACAATAGTAATAGTGCATTACCTCATACTCGTACACCCTGTTCATTGTCAAGATGTACTGAATTGAATGCTTAACGATTCTTGACCAACGTATATACTTTGTTCTCATATCCTATGATTTATCCGTATACTACCTCGCCTAACGCCATATACTGAAAGCACATATCCGATGATGTTGCGTCACCTTGCTCAGCTATCTCATCGAACAACGCCCATCCATCGCCCTCGTCTATCATCTTTTGTAGTCCATACATAATGGTCTCCTCATTGATAACGCCTATTGGCTCATCGTTCTCCATATCCTCTATGTCGTGTATCTCAACGCTCACATCATTATCAAGGATAGCCTTAGCAAACGCAATAGAAAAGCAATCTTCCTCCTCTATGCTAACAGCATCACGTACCTTTTTGTAGTTTTCAGGATTGATGTAGTACCAATAGTTGCTGCCACCTTCTAACGCAGTTACGAATATGGTTTCTAATTCGTCTCTGCTTACTTCTTTTTGAATGTTAAAATTCATTTGATTTAAATTTTTCGTTATACAATATTAGGCTTATCTCCAAATACTCTGATATCATCTCTTCAGGTGCATTAGCCTCTCTTAGTCCTTGTGTGATGTAACCAACGCACTCTAGTGCGCACTCAGTTGCCATATCTAGGCTCATCTTCTCTCCTCTCTTGGTCTCCAACTTAATGAATGAGAACCTTAGGTCGAACACCTTGCGTTCGATTGACTTCTGTCTGTTAGTCTTTTCCATTGTACAAATGATTTAGGTATTGTTCTTTCTTTCCCGTAAACTTGCCGTGCCAATCGACTACGGTCTTAAACGATGCCACTGATGGCGTGTGCGTCCTTGGGATAGGCTTTGATTCACACGACTTTAACGTCACGTAGGTCAGTAGTACACCCGCACAGATGTAACCAACCCATTGGATTGTTTTTGCTTTCATTAGATTTGATTTAAATTGTTAGCGCGCCTGAATGGATTCGAACCACTAACACTCGGATTTGGAATCCGATGCTCTACCAATTGGAGCTACAGACGCGTGTATATACTGACTCTCTTCACTATCAATAACTTACTGATTGGTAAGTTACTACTTAGAAAGCTCCCCTAAATGCCCAAGCTGAAATTAATGTCATCACTACAATAATTACTGCTGTAACAAAAAGGATTCCGATTATCGCAATTGTCTTTTCTTTCATTAGTCTTATTTAAATATTTAAATAAACCACCCGACTTTAGCTTAGTGGTTTTGTGTAAGCGAATGACATCTTGCCTTACACAGCTAGATAGAATCAGTCAGCTGTCCTGTCTATCGTACTCCCATAGTACACATCGTTAGATGCTATGGGGTGCTACCTCTTCACTAGGATAGAGTCAACAAGTACAATGTCTCGTTTACCAACCCTAACATCTCGTCCATAATGTTCTGTAGGTCAGACGCGTAGTTACCACGCTCAGCCTCTAACATCTTTTGCATATCCTTCATATGCGTAACCGCATCCATATTCTTAGCCTCAGGGATTACAAAATCAACGCGCTTGTTACGCCCGAAGAACTTCTCTGTGAAGCTGTCCGTTAGGTCTAGGATGCTATCGTAGTATGCGCCCAACGCCTTGTGTTCTGCAAACGATGTAGTCTGTAGGTGTGCGATGTGCATCATATCTCTCGATTGAAACAACGTACCGATAAATTTACTTGGTGTCATAATATATGTTTTAAAATTTATACAAAGATAGTTCAATAATCTGTGTCTTCAAAGACACACTACAATGTGAACTGCATAACCTCGTCTGCTGTGTAACGCTCTCCACACCAATCGCAATTGTAGTGGTCGTACCCATCGGACACAAGGTCTCCGTAACAAGCTATGCACATCGGACACTCATCATCTGCATTGAACTCCATCTCCTCTCTTACCAACTCGAACTGCTTAGGTGACTGCTTGTAAGCCACTTGCTTGTACGTCTTGTGTAGTATGTCGTTCGCTGTTATGTCTTGCGCCAAGTTAAAGTACAACCAACAGCTAACTCTCTCCTTGTTTACTAGGATGTTCACTAGCTTACGTCTGTACCACGTTGGATGTCCCTCTAATCTGTCAAGGTCTTGTAGTACCTCATCGCTTACGCTGAACACGTCAACGTTCACGTTGTACCCGATACCCTTCTGCTCAATCATATATGGTAACCCCTTGATGATTAACGGATACTTGTCCTCGGTAACACCGCTGCCTACGTACGTTGAGTCTGTCAGGTACCAATTGTAATTCGAGTACCCACGCTTAAGTGTTCCGTACACAGCCACTCGGTTTGTTTGTATCACGTTGTCCTTTGAGTACCACACGCCTTCGTGTAACGTCCACATATCCTTGTTGTACATCTGATACGTACGCGTCTTCTTGTTGATGGTAACGAATCTACACACGTACTTCTCTAGCTGTTTCTTCCACGTGTTTCTTGGTGTATCTCCAAGTTGATTGGCTAACACCTTCGAGTCACATACGTCCGCGTTCCCTAGTCCCGCGATAGTTCCGTTCATCATCAGCCACTCGTCACTAGATGCACCACATTGGAATGGATGTGTATTGCTCACACCTACCTTACCAACAGTCGCGTATCGGAAGTGTGCGATGAATGGTCTGTCTGTGTCTAAGGTCTTCCACTCGTTTGATTTGTGGTACGTGATGTCGAACGTATCCAACCACATAATACCCAACCCGTGTGGATTCATAGTAGACGCTGATTGCAAGATTGACTTGCTGATTTTGTTTTGCTTTTGCTTAATGATTATAACGCACATTTGATTTTGATTTGTGGATGTGTCTTTGAAGACACACCCTGATTAAACTTAATTTATACAAAGGTAATACAATTTCTGAACTATGCAACTTTTATTGGCATAAATACTTTGATACCTCTGTCGTTAACTTGATGATCCAAAGGGAACGCTTCGAACGAATCCATTAGTATCTCCATAAATACATCACGTCTCTGCGGTGATAGGTATAACATTCTGTCAATCACTTCTTGGATGACCTCTTTTCTTTTCTGTTCTGTTAATGGTAATGTGTACATATTATTTTGTTTTTAAGTTACCTACTGCGATACCTATGTCGTATCTGTTATCTATTGCCTCGTTTAAATCCTTGTGTGACACAATCAGGCTCTCTGTGTCATCATCGTACACTACGTACAATTCGAATAGTCCTAGCGCAAAGATGTCCTTCGCTGTCTCCTCGCTTACTAACTTGCAAACGAATCCATCGTTCATTACTTTCATACTCTCTGTTTTAGTTTGTTTATTAAAGTACTCTTCTTCTTATTGACTCAAGGAAGTAATGGTCTGATACCAACTCCTCAATCGTATCGAACTCTTCTCTCCCGTAGTTGTATCGGTAGTTTAGTTTAACACATCGATTGTAGTAGTTCCCGAACGAATCCTTTACGTCATTTCTTCTAACGACTACCACTTCTATAGTTACACAACTTTCTACGTGTGTTGATGTATTCTCGTCTCGTCTAATGAGTACACTCGGTAGGTCGTAGTGACGATTCTCTTTACCATACTTTTGAACTGATGCCGTAGGTAAGTCCGCTTGGAATAACTTTACCAAACGTCTCGCCTCTTCATTAGCGATTTCATCCCACGCTAACGACTCTGCCTCTTCTTGTAGCTTGTATCGTTTGATTTCATTTGTCTTATCGTTCAATGCATCCACGTTGATTAGACTGAACGTTGTACTTGGTCTGTGCATAGCCTCAATTCTGTTGAACTCGTTTACTAATGCATCAATGATTTGTTGTTGGTTAGTTGTCATTTTGTTTTGTTTTTAGGTAGTTATTAATTTTAATTATCATCTTTTCGTATGCGGTCATCGTGTCAAGGTGGCTGAACGTACCAAACACCGCTCTACCATTTAGGTAGGCAATTGCTGTAGTCGCTCCGCCATCTTGCATGGTCTCAGTGACCACGAATCCTTTATAGTTCATATTCGTTTCCATCTGCGTCATAGTATACGTCATCATCTAACTCATCCCACTCGGTATAGTAGTACATATCTTCATCGTAGAAGAACTCTAATAATCCTTCATCGTCATCCTTGTCAATATCTCGTGAAAGATTTCCGTTTATGTCCTCCCAATTTAATCCACGTAGGTGGTCAATCAGATGTTTTTCGGTGCTGAAGCAAAGTTCTCCGTCATCGAATACGTATCCTTCGTTGATGCCTTTTCCCGTAGCATCGCAACGTCTTGCAAATTTTTCCATTTGATTTGGTTTTGTGTGTCTTCAAAGACACGATTAAAAAAAAAATATTAAATGCGCTGTTGTGCGCTCACTCTCTCTCACTATCAACTCCCGTTAGATGTCCAAGTCCTTGATGAACACCTTCTCGTAGCGCGTGAATCTCCCTAATGGTTTCTCAATGCGGATTACGTAGTCGCGTCCTTCGATGTGGTTACCTTCTGCCAATCGTCCGTGTACCGCGTTACGCGTTATCTTGAATAGGTCAACAATCCAATCGGATGCGTACTTAAACTTCAACTCCCATTCACCCTCAGATGTCTCAATCATATACTCCTTAATCTCCTCAAAGAAGTACTTATCAGGTGTCATATCAAAGAACTCCTTAAGGAAATACTTCCACAAATCAGACTTGGTCTCAAGTCTATTGCGGTACTGAGCGCATTGCGTTGACCACGCGTTATCAATTATCACCGCGTTTCCATCCTCAATCCACTCCTCAAATTGTACTAGTTCGTAAGCTTTCATATCTATATAAATTAAATTGTTTCACAATTGCTACCGCACAAGTCTCTGTACTTGCACTGCCAATACTCTAAGCCTTGTCTCGTACGCTCCCAATCGAATGACCTAAGCAAGAACATTGATAGGTTCTCGTGTTTGCGCTTAAGCAAGTAATCGTACACGTCAAAGCTTCCTTGCGTGATAATGTTTTCAACTACCTCAGTACGTGTCTTAGGTTCTAGTTGGTTTAAAAAATAAAATCCCTTCTTCATTTGATTAAGTTTAAATGTTTCCGTTTCGTCCTCTTGGACTCATCAGTCAAGGCGCTCACCTTGATACGGGGGATGTGTCTTTGAAGACACACCCCATATGCGTTACGTCAACGCGCTCTCACGAACTTTGTAATCGTGTCCGAACTATGTCCGTTGGTGATAAAGTCTTGCATATCGTAAGACAATGCAATCACCTTGTCAGCCTTAGCTTCGTCACCCTCGTACATAGACACGATAATCGGGCGGATGTTTTTAATGAACGTCTTGTACGGAGTGTTCGGTTTGTTTACCGATACATTCAGTAACTCAAACATCAACTCGTAACGTCTCATCATCTGCTTAACAGACTCGAACTTACTAGGTAACCTAAACTCGAACGTGTTGTCCTTAACAAGACCAACTTGGTACTTGTTGTGCCATCCGTTCTCGTGTTGGATGCGCTCATCGTATGGCGTATCCCAAGAGTTGGCTTTCTCAAGTCTTGCGTTGTATCTGCAGTACTGAGATTTGAATCGGTAGCGGAACAGCGCGTAAACGATACCGCTGTACTTACGTACCGCCTCGCGAATCTCGTCACCTGTCATCCCCTCAACACCCATTGTGATGTGTCCGCCACAACGATTGTCGCTAGGTGAATAGCTGTCGTCAATGATGCGCTGTGCTTTGTGCATCATATCAAAGACCTTCGTTCTCCAAGTAGATGCGGGAAGCAATGGCAACACGTGTGTCACAGCCTCGTAACCACAACTCCCATCGCGCTCAAATCCACAGAACAACTCGTATACCTTTACCGCGTTACGTGATAGGCTGTTCTTCTCAACCTCGAATCCGATTGTGAAACGTGAGTCGATGTCGCTCCCGTTCATCACCAACAGCGATGACTTCTGTGCTGACTTTAAGTTAGCCACGTCCATTTTCTTCGCGCCCTTGTGTAACATCAATGGCTCGGGCTTGTCGTGGTATCCGTGTACCGCTCCGCGTGAAATCCAATCGTTGTAACGATTGCGTCCGTAGTTTTTTTCTTCTGTTTCTAGGTGGTAAGTGATTCCGTTTGTCATAATTTCTAAGGTTTGTGCTGTGTCTTTGAAGACACAGCGGTGTATAAAATTTGTGATTAATTAAACTTGTTAAGGATTGCGTTCTGTAGCATAGCGATAGCCAATTCAATCTCAGCCTTGGTGTTTGTTGATTTGCACTCTCCGTTCAAATTCAAACGCAATGACACGTTGTTGTTTTGACCAACTAGCTTACCTTTGAACGCTAACGTTAGCAACGTTTCTTCACGTGTCTCAACTTCCGCGTCACCTTCGCCATCGCCATCTTCACCGCCTTCGGATGTGTTTCCCTCAACAGCCTTGGAGAATTTGATTAGCGCATCAACACCGCGCTGAACTGATTTACCTTGTGCTTCAAGTTCGTCACATTTTGCGAGGAATTTCTCAACGATTTCCTCGTTAACTTTACTCGCCTTGATTACTCGGTGGAAGAATGACTTTCCGTAACCGAACACCTTCATAGCGAATTCCTCAGTCGTCCAAGTCACCCCCTCTTCATTGAAGATTGCTTGTGAATCCTCAGACTTGAACCATTCAAGACCTTGTCCCATTATAGCGCCTAGCTTCAACGTGTCGGCAAACGTTTTCTTCTCGCTTACTACGACAGCTTTTCTAAGCTTGTTCACTTCGGCTAATTGCAGTCCTTGTTTTACGATTGGATTGTTAAGGATTGCTGTTTCAATTGCTAATAAATTACTCATTGTATTTGGTTTAAAGGGTTTAAAATTGATTGTTATTACTTTTCTGTTGCGATTAGACCTAGCATAAACACACTCATCGTTACCGCGAATGTGAACATCCCAAATTGTTCCCAAGTCTGTGATTGTGTTACACCAAGCAAGGCTGTTAATGCTGTGATGATTAAGGCTGATGTGATAAGGTTATTCGTTCTCATTGTATTTGATTTTAAAGTTTAGTAGCATAAGGGGGAATCGAACCCCCTCGTGAACCATTTATGCTTGGGCAATTAGATTGATGCAAACAATGACTTTGCTTGTACGTGTTGCAGTCCCTCTTTCTCGTAAACTAACGTGTTTACAACACCGCTCTTTTTTACGAACCACGTCACCATTTCGCTGTTCTCATCGTTTGAGTCAGAACCCCACGTGTAAACGTGTGTGTCATTGATTCGAACGTGAAACACCGCTTGGATTGGTAGTTTTGATAATCCGTGTGACGTTTCAGACATCTTCAAATAGATGCTAACTGATAGGTTTTGACCTCCAACTAATCCGCTCAACGTTTTCCCGTCAACCGATGTGTAAGTCACTTTGTCCAATTTGTTGATTAATTCTGCTAATGTGTTCATTGTATTTGTTTTTAAAGTTTAGTCAATGCGGTGAGTATCGCTCTCATCAAATGCTCATTGCATCCGCATCGTAAAGGGGATGTCCTGTTCCCCTTAACACCTTTCGGTGTGTGTGTCATCTTTTCGCTTTCTTAAGCTCAGAGTCTTTAAACTCGCTAGCCGTCCTACACCTGCATTGACTCGCAGTCCCTTCAGAGTTAAACTCTTACTATTAGTATCCGTGGGAGGAAGTGACCTTTAGTACTACTCAATTCGTATCTGCGAAGTTGCCTATCTTCGATGTGTATTGAGGCTACACATTGCCCTCTCTTGTTATCCTCCGATGTCCCGAGTCGCCGATGCAATCTTTATTGCTGACTGATGTCACAAAGGTATGTATTCTTTGTATATCAATTGCAAACAAAATGAAGAAATGTTGAATTATTTTTGTACAATACTCTGTATCCCTTATTGGGCAAGGGATTCACGAGTTAAAAAAAGTTGAAAGTTTATTATATGCTAGAATGTAAAGGGAATTGATTCACTACGATTGATTAGTGTGTGTGTGAAATGGTGCTGTTGTTAAGCCTTCTCTCGCTGTATGCGTATTGTATGTGTGTCGTCAAAGACACAGCGCAACGTAGCAACGGGGGAAAGGGGATACCAAATACCTATGGGATATCGCAAACGTAGTAGCAACAAGGGGATGCGTATGGACAGCACCGCTACGGGGACAGACAGCCCTAGGGGAAAAGCCAAAAAATCTGCAAGGAAATTCCCTTTTTGCACCCCCCCTCCTTGTAAAAAAAGGCGTTTCCCTTTTCCGGCCGCGCGCGTGGAACGTGGTACAACCCCAACACTCAACATATCTATTATTATTTTTTACCTTTGTAAAAACTTATATTATGATGAACAAGAGAGGTAACTTAGATGGACTAGAGATCCGCAACGGAAGATTGATTAACAACGCACCTGATGGTATGACCGGCATCCAAAAAGCCGCGATGATGAAGAAGGCGAGACGTGTTGAGGAGAAGACAATGATTATGGAAAACGCTATGTATAGAGCAGAGATGCGTTCTGATATGATGGAGTCAATGAGGGGTAAGAGTTGTATGGACTAGTCTTTTTTACAATTTTGAAGAGAGGGGGATTTTTTTTAATTCCCCTTTTTTTATGTTCTCTGTCGATAATCGACATAATTATTGATTTTTATGTCGAGAGAATGTCAACTAAAGTATTGATAATCAACTAACTGTCGATAATGTCGATTTTTTCTTCTAATTCTAGTGAGAAAAAAAATATATATTATATAAAATATATATATATATATAGGGAGAAATATTTTTTGTCAATTGGCAGGAAAACTTTTTTTTGTTTATTTGGATAATAGTCATATCTTTGTAATGCATTATTGCTTTTGCGTTTGGTTTTAGGGAAAGGGGTATCAGTTGAAAGCGGTGCCCCTTTTTTATTTCGATACTCGAAGAGTATTGAATCAGATAAAGGTTACCCCCTAAGGTTACCCCCCAAGCTTACCCCCCTACGACGAGTAGTCCTAGGCCGAGACCATCCTAACGGGTGGTCTTTCTTTTACACCAACATTTGCCAATAATCTTAAATAGTGGCCATTGTTTGCATACTATAATGATCATAAGTGGCAACATAAGGGATAAAAACACATTATAATGTGCATTTTATGGGACATTATACTTAATTGTGGTATAATTTACTTAATATTCCTATTAAATTGTTATTTTTGTGTCATAATTAATCAAATTAAATATGCAAGGACAAGGTTATATGCCGAAGGATTTATACTTCGAGGAGGAGGGCAGACGAAAGTTAATCTCCGGTGTTAAGAAGATGGCAGCAGCTGTCAAGAGTACGTTGGGCCCTCACGGGAACACGGTACTAATAGAGTCACCACACCACACACACGGTATTACGGTAACAAAGGATGGAGTAACGGTAGCTAAGGCTATCGAGCTAATGGATCCTGTGGAGAACCTAGCGGTTAAGATGATGAAAGAGGCATCTGACCGAACGGCTACTACAGCGGGTGACGGTACTACTACGGCCATCGTGTTAACTGAGGCTATGGTATTGGGTGGTATGGAGCTCATCAAACCTGAGCACAACAGAACTCAGGTGTTAAGACATATGACAGAGATCAGTGACTTAGTAGTTGAGCGTCTTAAGAAGAAGAGCAAGAAGGTCACTACGGGTATGTTAGCGGACGTTGCTACCATCTCTGCTAACAACGACAGGACCATTGGTAAGATAATCGCTGACGTGTACAAGGACGTGGGTAAAACGGGTATCGTAACGGTTGAGAAGTCGCAGTCGACTAACACCTACGCTGAGACCACTGACGGACTACGTGTTCAGAGGGGTTACCTGTCTCCGATGTTTATCAATAATCAGGAGAAGGATGAGTGTGTCTTTGACGACACACTTGTATTGGTGTCAGATATGGAGATTGGGAACATCCTACAGATAGAGTTGGTGTTAAAGCCACTTGTTCAGGAGGGGAAGAAGCTACTTATCATCGCACCGTGTTCTACGAATATGACAAACACCTTGGCTGCGAACGTAGTTAAGAACGGATTGAAGATATGTGCTATCCAACCACCGAACTTCGGGTACAAACAGCACGAGCTGATGCAAGACATCGCGGTAAGTGTTGGTGCTACCTACTTCAGTGAGAAGACGGGTGACGACTTGAGCCATATGACGTACGCGGACTTGGGTCACGCGGGTAAGGTTATAGTTGGACGAGATGAGACCATCATTATGACGAGTGATGTGAAGGCTGACCAATCTGAGATAGACGAGAGAGTCGCTCAGTTGTGGAAGGCTAACGAGGCAGCTACGAAAAAGAACGACAAGGACTTCATCTTGGAGCGAATTGCTTCGTTAACGGGTGGAGTAGGTGTCATCTTTGCGGGTGGTAACACTGACTTGGAGCAAAAGGAGCTGTACGACAGGATTGACGACGCGGTTTGCGCGGTACGTTCAGCCTTGGAGGAAGGAATCTTGCCGGGTGGTGGTAAGGCTCTAGGCGAAATGAACATATTCGAGGGGTTAGGCTTCGCAACCGACACGGAGGAGAAGGTAATCGCTGCTAAGATTATGCAGTTGGCTGTAAATATGCCACTGATGCAGATCCTTAAGAACGCGGGCGTACCATTTGAGGACGTAGCTGACTGTATGGTAAACGATGGCTTCGGGTACAACGTAAAGACCGGAGAGAAGGGTGACCTAATCAAGATGGGCGTAATCGATCCGTTAAAGGTAACGAGAAGCGCACTTCAAAACGCGGTAAGTGTAGCCATTACGATACTAAGTACTAACGCTATCGTCACGATGGCACGAACAATCGGTGTAGAATGAAAGCAATCGGAAAAAATTTAGTGATTAAGACTGTAGAGGAGGAGATTAAGACCTCCTCCGGTCTACTCCTGTCAGGAGAGGACTCCAATCAGATGCGATACAAGAAGGCTGTTGTCGCTGTCGCGGGTACGGACGTGAGTGCAATTGGCACGGGCGACTACATCTACTACGACAAGTCAAACAGCTTTACTATGGTCATCAACGATGAGCAGTACACAATAATTCAAGAGAGAGACGTGGTGGTTGTACTATAGTACAACTACTCTGTTTCCCTTTTTAGTTTGTTGGCCTTGATCTCCTCGTTCATTGAGATGATCATATTTCGGTACACCTTATCGCTGTAGCTAACGTTCCTTTTAAACATCGGGTTAAAGTTCTCGTGTGTGGCAATCTCCTCACCGTTGAGCTTCTTGTAAACAACCTCCAACATCTTCTTAGTCTTTTGCGGCAAGTGGTATAAGTTCTTACGCGGGCCGCTTCCCTTTCTAAAGACTTCGATCCAACCATCACGTAGTAAGTTATCAAACCTGTTCTTGTTCCAAGGGAACACTTGATTGAACTCAAGGAACCTATCTTTATCAAAGTAACTCTCTGACTTAAGGAAGAGTAGCATCTCTAGTTCTGCCTGTGTTAGTCCGTACTTTGCCTTTGCATAGTACTTTACTATACGCCAATATTTTAGGTAGTCGTTCTTTTTTTCCATTAGATATAATTTATTACTTTTGTAAAGTTAATTATTAAAATATAAAAGATGGCAATGAAAGATTATAATGGCAGTAACTTTAAAAATTCTGCTATTGACCGTTTAACAGGAAAGTTTGGAAAAGGTGACGGACCCGGTGACAAGTTAAAAAAAGAAGGTCAAAAAATGAAGGCTGAAGGTCAGAAGTTAAAAGCTGAAGGTCAAGCTATGAAAAAACTTGGTAAGCAATCTATTAGTCCTGCAAAAGGAATGTATGATGAGTTGGATACTAGAACAAAAGCTTCTCAAATTAAAATGCGTGAAACAGGAGCTGTATTTGGTAAAGCAGCTACTGCAACAGGTTCTAAAAATAGAACTGCAGCAGAACAAAAAATTCTTGACAAGGATATGGCTATCATTAGAGCTAAAGAAGCGGCAGCTAAAATTAAAGCTCAAAAAGAAGCAGCAGCTAAAGCAGCCGACAAAAAGAAAGTTGCTAGTATGCAGGCAAAAGGAGGATATAAAGGTTAAACAATTAAAAAAATATAAAATGGCAACTAAAGCAACACCAAATTTACCGGCAGCTTCAAGAATGAAGGCTCCAACAGCAACAAACAAGTCATTAGTTAAGGCTAAAGGCTCAATGGCGAAAGCAGGAAAGAAAATGATGGGCAAAAAAGCTTGTTAAGAAATGGCAAAGCAAATGCTTAAAAGAAAAGACGGTAG
>JAUKPS010149424.1:0-14490 GCA_032273165.1 Chlorellidium tetrabotrys | reverse complement strand
CCAAATGCAAATCCTCGTAACATATTAGGCTCTCACTAGGGCATATTTACAATTATCGCCAGCTATAACGGAAAGATGTGTTTTAGGTAAGATTTGGATTGCAATCGCTCAATACCGTCAAAGACAAAAATGCAATTGAAATCTCTAATCTTGACAATCTTGTTACATTAATCGTAGCGGTAAAGTCAGCAGTTGAAAACGGTGTGCCAAATCCCCACATAAGAGCTGCCAGTGTTAGCTTAAAGGCTGGTTTAAATAAATAATTCGTCCTGCTACTCCTAGATGCATGTTCCGCTAATCTCTCATTTCATCCGATAGCCATTCTGGCCGGAGAGTTATTGTGTGCGCAAACCTTAGTTACTACGTGATCTTAGCTTTAAAAGCAACGCTCAAGAAAGAGTCTTAAAAAAACCGAGGTGAGTCCAAAAATCACGCGACCCTTCAATAAAAACAAACAATAAAAAGCATTAGATATGTCAGACGATCATCATCGCATACCCCGCCTGTAATAAACTGCTAATGCATTACCTGACTCCAAATCAGAAATATGTTAATTTAATAATTTTGAATGCCTCCCTTTAGAGACTTGAAATTACAGGGCCGATCAAGAAAAGCACATATGCACATCCTATTCGGCGGGCCGTCATCTAAAAATGCTAGCAATAAAAATCATATTGCTCGGCTTAGTATTTGCCAGAGTGTTTGCAAAAAAGGCTCGGCAACAAGTCGGCAAATAAGGTAAATAACTACACTTTTTCAAAAAAGCAAGGTTTCTTAATAATTTATGTTTCTCAAAGCCAAAAATCACGCGCAAAAGGAAAATTAGTAACATGAAGTATGCTTCGGAGACAAAACTATCTGCACTTAAAATAACGTTTGAATCAATATTCACGGCAACGCCGACCATCGCGATATTTCAAGTAATTACAGCGGCACTTGGAATCGGCTTACTCAGCTATGAGCCCATATTAATTAAATCATTATTCGATTCCATCGCACGTGAGCAGAAATATTTCGAGGATATAGAATTTATCAAATCTGAAATTTTTTACAATTTCATCATAGTTTCTTCAGTTTGGGTATTGGCTTTCATAGTAAATATAGTACAAGAGATAATTGAGAGAGCGCTAGCTCCATCAGCCCAAAAAGAGGTTCAATACAAGCTTTTTCAATATGCTATGACGCTATCGCAGACCCATCTTACTAATACAAGTGTTGGATTTCTTACTCAAAGCATCAAACAAGCTGGCTCCGCGGTCTCAATACTAATAACCTTATTAACATATGACTTTGTCCGGCTCATCATAATGACTGGAATGATGTTATACGTATCAACAAAGCTTCCAGTAATATTTTTATTAATCATTTTTTCTTGGAGCATCGCTTACTACACCATATGCTATTCGTTCGCAAAAAAAACTTTTCCTAAGTTTAAAATGTTTTCTAGCGTCGGCGCAAAATCAGCTGGTACGATAAGTGACATTCTAAGTAATATCGATTTGGTACGATCTTTTTCAAAAACAAAAGATGAAATTCATGTAGTCAACAGCGAGTTAAATCTAGAAAAGGAAGCCTCCGAAGAGAATAGGAAGTACATAATTCTTATGAATCTAATCGTTTACGGCGGAGCGATTTTATTTCAATCAATTTTTGTATGTTACTCAATTTTACTTTTTAACAAAGGCGTATTGAGTTTGGGGGACGTTGCACTTGCAATTTCACTTTCAGCGATATTAGTGAACAATGCTAGCGGACTTTGTCGTCAACTTTTATCATTTTTCGAACAAACTGGATATCTCTCTAATGCGATTGAAGCGATAGGAAATTTTGAGATAAAAGAAACCTCTGCGCACACACCAAATAAAGAAATTAAATCTGGGAAAATAAGTTTTCAAAATGTTACCTTCCATTACACAAAAGCAAAACTGATATTCCAAGAACTCAACTTGGAAATTAGTCATGGAGAAAAGATTGGAATAGCCGGAAACTCAGGCACGGGAAAAACGACATTTATTAAACTTTTGACTAATAGATATAAACCGTCGTCAGGAATCATAAAAATAGACGATATCAGCACGCTCGAAATGCCTGAAGAATATATCAATAAAAACATATCGCAGGTTTCGCAAGATATTCTCTTCTTGAATCGAACACTTGCGGAAAATATTTCTTACGGTTGCGACTCAGTTACTCATAACGAACTTTTTGATGTATTGAAAAAAACTCAATCAACTGAATTTTTATCCAAGCTTCCTCTGGGCCTTGACTCAATCCTCTCCCAAAAAAATGACCAAATTTCTGGAGGTGAGAAACAGCGACTAGCACTCGCTCGAGCATTACTAAAAAAAGCTTACATAATAGTCTTGGATGAGGCGACTTCAGCAATAGACGTTGAAACTGAGCACTTAATTCTTAATGAATTATCGTCTACTTTCAATAATAAAACTATTATTATTGTCTCTCATAGAATGTCAACATTAAAAAATGTAGACCGAATAATCTACATACAAGACGAAGCACAGGTTTTCATTGGCCATCATAAAGAACTAATATCCAGTAATAAATCTTATCTCAACTGGATAAAATCTCAGTCAATATAATTTAGGCACATTAAAATCAAGTTTATAAATTAGAAATTTTGTTAATTTGTTCTAAGCGAAGACTTTTTACTTCATTGGCGAGTAATGTAAATTGATACTGACGCAAACACTGTTCAAGTGGAGTAATTTCGTTAAAAAGTAAATTTTCTATTTGTGCTATTTTTTTTTTCGACCGCGCCTCTAGAAAGCTTGGTGGAAAATAAACTGGCATAGCCTCTGATGCCCGTTTCAGATCTGAACAAAACTTATTTAGAACAGTATCCGACTTCGGAGACTCTGACGGAAAATCTATTTTTCGTAATACAGATAAGGCGAGATCAAAATGCCCCAAAGAGCAACTTACCAGAACATAATTTGATATCCGTGTGATATCAGAACAAGCATTTATTTCCTCAGGTCTTCGGATAAACACTGCATCTGACGACCCATGCATGGTTTTTGATCGAAATCCGATTGGATGTCGAACTGGTGAAGCCCAAGAAACTGGTTCAGAAATAAAACCTGAAAAAATCATCCCTTTTGCAGAAAGCAAGTTGAGCACTTCGGAAAAAGATGGATTGCCTCCATAAAAAGGAATCATCTCAACTTCACAAATCACTGCGTCTACTGAATCCAAATAAGTGCCTGCTCCTTGCAAAATCTCAAGTGACGAGCCCTGTGCATCTATACATAGGACTGAGGGAATCGGTAAATTCGATTCAGAAATAATTTTCTCTAAGGTCTTTGTTTCGACAAACTCTACATTAGTAAGTGTATGAGCCTCACCAAGAATGTAGTCGCAGTCCCCATTTGCAAAAACGTACCAATCATTGTATTTAACGTCAAGTTTCTTTATGCTTGCAGCATAAGGACAAACTGTCACATTCAAAGTTGTCTGAGAGTTTTCATTCCAAACTGCTGACTGTATCTGCCTGGAAAAACAATTTACTGTTCGACCATTTAACAGGGTAATCGCAGTTATTTTTCCAACATCAGCTGCGTCGATCATCACAAACTCACAGCATGAATCGAAAACTTCGGGATAATCAAACGGAACAAACCCATCACGTGCTCCAACGTGGAAAATTGAAACCATGGTCTCTCGCAAAGAATCTTTATAAAAATAACATAGGCAAATTGTTCATAACCAAATCTCTAGGTTGGCCTTCACAATCAAAAAAAATAGATTTACTTGTTCATATAATGTCATAGTTAGAAAAATTAGAGTACTAAGAATATAAATTTATAAAATCCGTAAACTAGAAAAAAAATCTCGCTGCACTAAAATTCCCAACGTATAAAAAATTAATTACCAACGTGATTCCGATTTATTTTTTGGTTTTTGAGCAGAAAAAATATAACGAACGGTTTTTTTATTTGGCCTTTTTAAGAAAGTCGCATCTAAAGCTCTTATCTTATCAAACCCCAAACTCAGCAAAGTATCTTCTATCCAAATGCGAGAAGGAGCAATTAGAGTATGAACCTCAGTTGACTTACTCCAATAGTTTTTCTCTGTCTTTTTAAAAAAATCATAAGTAAGAATTCCCTTTGCATTGCTAAGTTTTTTTCCCCGTCTTATTAGAAATAAATCTTCCCAAGAGTCAACCTCTACGTATCCGTTCCAATTATTATTTATATCATCTGGAGCTAAAGAGTCGAATATTAAAATTCCACCCGGCTGTAGCTCAGAAAATGATCGCTTTAAAAAAGTTTTTATTTTTGCCTTGTTTTCTAAGTGATTTAGCACATCAAAAGTACATGTTATTAAATTTACTTTTGAATTAGCTTCAAAATTCGTTGCACTTTGAATTTCAATTCGAGCAGATGGATTTTTTTTTCGAGCTGCTTTCACCATAGATTCTGAGATGTCACATCCGTGGGAATCCCATCCCTCAGACCTTAATATTTTGATGAGTGATCCTGTTCCACAGCCTACGTCAAATGAAGATCCAATCTTCGAACAAGACATTCGAATAAAATTGAGAACGATTTGGTAATTTGGGGCTGGACAAGTGTCATACAAAGATACAGCATCATTTAGGTACATTCCGCTCAGATCTTGTATTTTTGAAGCACTATTCATCTATTTCCCCTTGTCAAATTAAATCGAAATTCATAAACTTAAAAACACAAGTAGAAACATGGCAGTAAAATATTTTTAACTTGCCTAATGTCAGTTACACCATTGCTCAATATTTTTCAAGAGAGTAAAAAATTTACTACAGATTAAATATTATTTAATTATAAAAATCAAATTCGTCCATCACGTATTTAGACTACACATTCGCACAAGTTTTCTTACCAGACTAAAATATCTGCACTTACTCTCTCAAATATGCTTTTCCCGAATGGAGAAAACGTGACTCGACTTCCTAATATTTTCAATGCCTCTTTCACTTGTTCAATTCTGAAATCGCAAACATTTTCAACTTCGGAAACTGGAATTACTTTTCCTTTTGCCGCAGATAGCTGCCAAGAGCCTTCAATCGACACATAGTGTTGGCGGGCTAATCTAATAAATTTTGCCACGTTATAAAAAACAAAACATCCGTGAAGAAGTAAGTTAGCAGAACGATTAGTTGTTCTCCAAGGCGAACTTACTAGCCCGTCTGATGTCGCCAATTCTTGACCACTAAGCCATTCGGCTAGATATAGCTCAGTGTGAATACACTCGTGTAACCAACACTCAGCAAGCATTGGTATCGGCACACCGGATGGCAACATCAAACAACCTGGTAAAAGTTTTGAAGTGCCGCTTCCACTTTCTGGAGAAGTACAAGGAAAAGGAACGACCAATCCAGTGTTCTTCTTTATTAAGTCACTCCCAAACTCAATCTGTTCAATAACGAGAAATGCATCCGCCATCTCCTTATTAAACTGAATCAAGCTGGGGGATAAATTTGAACTGCTCTCACCACCACCTAAATATTTCCATAAAAAAGTTAACCAAATTTCATTTTCAAACTTTGCCTTATTATGACGGCTTAGGATAAAGATTTCGTGGTTACTTTCAACTAATAATTTACTACATATCTTATCAAGGCAATTAACAAATTCAATACTCATGTTTTGAGCATATCCTGATAAATTAAATATTGTTTGTGCACATGACAGCGATAATCGAGGAAATTCCTGATTCACGTGTTCAAATTCAAAATTTACATCGAGCTTTAATCGGACTAAATCAATTATCTTCGATAACGCTTGCTTACGTTCAAACTCGGTTAACAATTCATAACTTTCCATTTAAATCACCCGATAGATAATCCTATAGTCGTTCTAATTGTATAGAGAGGATAGAGTTAGAGCTTTTAATTATTTCAAGTCTTTTAATCAAACGTAGATGGTCAAAAGGAATAAGCCAAGGCTGCGAGAAATTTATATTTCTTATTTTTTCGATGGTGGCTATATCACTCAGTTTTTTTGATTTTGCACTTAATTGATCAACAACAAGAGTATCTCCGCTAATTTTCCAAATCGGCCACCAGATTAATCGATCTTCCCAAACGGTTAATGGCGACATCAGATTATGAATCCAAATTTCAGTGGTAGATTCTTCTAGATATCGATACGACAAGCTGATAAATTTCTCTGCAAAATGTTTAGAAAATTTACAGCTTAGTGAACATGGAAAATAATCAGGCAAGAACATAGCTCCACAAAAAATTGTCGCTAGGCGATTTATCTGCCAAAATCTTGAGTTTAAAGAAAATATATATTCTTGGTAATAACCAGCCAAAGAGTGCTGGCCTTCATAATTCTTGCAGCAGCATTCTGGGTAATTTAATGAACGTCCGGTTGATTCTTCCAAATCTATCGGATTTATGAAATCCATTTTTTTTGGACCTATCCAAAGCTCCACCCATTCTTGACCATCATTTCTTCCGTGAATAGATGTACTTCTCAAAGTACTTTCCCTTGAGAAAGGATCACGATATTTAACTAATAATCTCTTATGATGTATTTTTAATTGAATTGAGGTAATCCCGGATTCGACAAATTGCACTTTCTCTTTTGGAACGTGCAATAGGCAAAGGGGGCGCAAACCTTCGATGACAGCCGCGATATCGAGAATGACCCTCGTTTCAAGATTACAAGAAGCCACTAACTGCCACAGTTTTTGGACCATCTAATTTATTTCCAGTAACCCAACGGGACCAGCGCAGTCTCTGTAAAAGCTTTGGTCAGGAAGCTTGTCACCAAAACGAAGTGCGCCTCCATTTTCTATCCAATACAGTTTTGAGTTCGCTGAAGCTATATGAGCTGCAAGCTCTAAGGAACCGCTAATTATAAGATTCCATCGTTTTTTTGCAATCGCCTTTGTATGAACACAGGAATTTGAGCACGGAAAATGAGGCACTAGAGCACCGTCTAGGACAGCAGATGCTGGCCAAATTAGTGGATCATACTTACCTAAGTGCGAATACAATGAGACTGTCTCAGCGAGTTTTGGAACGGATCGACGAACTTTAACAAATTCAATACAACAATTAGGATAACCTAGTAGTAAACCAAATTTGGAATCATCAGAGCTTTCGTCTGCTGTTCTAAGAGCATCTGCCATAGATTTGGTTCCAGCCAAATAAAAAACAGCCATTTTCTCAAAAGTATCCTGCTTGCTAGAAAAATGATCAGAGAAGGCCTCGTTTGTCAAAGGAATGCGAGCCATTCCACTTCCCACAGAAATTGCCAATCCATAACTTAATATTAGCTCTGCGGCGATGCTTGTCTCCGCCCCAGGCCGCACGATTATTCTTGCCCCAGGCCTAATGGATTCAACAACGTCTAAGATGTCTAGTCGAATTTGAGTTGATAGACTACGAACATTTAGTATATTTTTATTAGCTGGCACTTTGTCGATATCCAATCGTTAATAACGTCAGAATATGAACGTCATAATAATAAGAAATTTTTATATGAAAAAATATTCCGTTAAGAATTTTTCAATTCTATTCTCGACATAGTTAAGATAGATCAAATAATTTTTCACATTGTTTAATAAAACATGAATCAAAGACTTAATAAAATCTATTAGCAAAGAGTTGAAACACATGAATTTATGTTTCAATTTTTTAGATCATTTTGACAGAAAAATCAGCTCTTTGGATTGCAGCTAACACGATTGATTTGCCAAATTCTGTTAGAAGACCGCTTCTAAGACATTCTTGAGCGCCCGCATGAACTTGTGATGACACCTTTTCAATTCTTCTACACAAACGTAATTGCGCATCTGCCTTGTTTGATTTAGCAAACAGTAGGGCAAGAATAAGAGAAACACAAGAGAACACAAAGGTCCCGTGTATGACACCACCTATAGGTCTTTTGTCGTGCCTCCATGGCGATTGCCATTCCGCCCTGCCCCATGAATCTAAACTTATTGGGTTTACCTCATCTGCCAAATTCAACCAGAAATGGGCCGCTTCATGGGTTATGCACTCTGCGATAACTTCTTCATAACGAGGAGAACACATATGCATTGCCCCCCAAAGATCTGAAGTAGAACCTGAGAAATAAGGCAATTCAGGCCATGATGATACTTTTATGATAGAAATAAACCGAATAATAGATATAAAGTCGATCCAATCAGATCCAAGAACACTTCCAAAATAATTTAAGTGCTCATCTAAACCAACGTTTGTATAACTATGCCAATTTACGTCGAGAATTATCTGCTCCCCCCTAGTTTCTTGCGTTGGCAATAAAATGCTATTTTGAATTACAGAAAATTTTTTTTGATTAATTCTTTCAAGAATTGCGGCTGGTATTTTTTGGAGCTCTTTCAATAGTTCAGCCCCGTGCAATTCGCTTAAATGCCCATGCATAAAGGACAAAATTCCGTAAGCGTAAGGAGTTCTAGCCAGACATTCGAGCGAAAACGAACCTTCAGATATTTCTTTATTATCAAAGATTTTTTTTAATATTCTAACAACCGCACGCTCTTTATCTACCCCTTGTTGCCATACTTGGTCAGATATTTCAAAACTAAGCTTCTGCGCTTCGTTAATACAGAGATTTATCATCGATTTCTTTAAAACGGTTATTATCCAAAATTCTTACTTTACTTATTATTTTTTTTCTATCTTCATTCGAAAAATTACCCGTGGAGATAAGCCATTGCGAAAGATGGATGAAGATATTTTTTATATCACTACAATAAATCGATGGATTATTGAATCCATTTCCATTGCCGTAACGAGTTGGAAGGTACCCACCTCGACACCAATCTTTAATTGAGCATTTACTACATTCATTACAAAGTGACGCCCCATCTGATCTCAGTAATAAATAATTATGATTAAGAGCGTCTTGAATATCAGCATCAATACACGACAAATTTAATACACGCCCCTCAGATCCAACAACTTTTAACGCATCCAAACCTTCATACGCGCCATCTGTTGCAACCACGATAAATCCAGTTGGAACACTTGGGAACCACTCAGAATTGGTTCTCTCACCAAGAATCGCAACCAAAGCATCCGATAGGATACCCATTCGTATTTTTGAATATTTTGAGGTAGCAACCCAGTGCTGAAATGCACCAATTAACCAATGAGACAATGTGTAGCGATGCATCCCGTCCGAAGGCGGGTTGTCATGATTACCGAATGGTTGGCTGAACTCGATTATTGATGGCTCAAAACTTGCAAGTGTGTCGACTACTCGTACTGGATCACTATCTAAGTTTATTACCGCCTGGATACCGGATAGCAAGCCATTTTCATTTAGGATCTGAAGCCCTTTTACGGTTCTGTGCCACGACTCTTTACCTTTATGGTCAAGTCGATATTTATTAGCACTAACGTCGCCATCAAGACTTACACCTACCCTTACGTTGAAAATTCTTAAAATTTCGACGATATCCGCCGTAACTAGAGTGGCATTGGTTTGCATACCAAACTTTAAATCAACGCCAACAGCAGCGCGTTTGAGTCCAGTTAATACTCGCGTTAGCCCATCTACTCCAAGCATCAGTGGCTCGCCACCATGCAAGTTTATCTGGAATGAACTCCTATTTTTAGAAAAACAATAGCGGGATATTCTGTAACCAAGTAACTCTATTACGTTATCGGATATTTGCTTAGGCTTAGATTTCCAAGAGGAGTCACCTCGATTGTATTCATAACAATATGAGCAATTGAGGTTGCAAGGTGATACCACTTTTAGAACAATGCTGTTAATAATATGTGATTTATCGTCCATTGCTTGAATCATTAGTAAATTTTATAACCCGCGCTTCAGCAGCATAAAGTAAAGTCTGAATTCCTTCGCAGTAAACAGATCGATTATTAAAACTATTCTTTATAGAATATCTTGATGGCAGATGACCTCCCGCACAAATCTTTTCCCACCTGCATTCTTTACAGTCATCTGGTAGACGGTCTGCCTTATATTCCGTTAGCAGTTTTTGCGATTTGCCAATAGCTACTTCTAAGGAGCAATCGTGAATTGAAGACCATACAGCTCGAGTAAATATACTTGTTGAACCAACAGCTTTTAATTGATCTAGCAGATCATAGCTCCCATCAGTTTCTACAATTAGATATCGAAGCCCGCGAGGACCAAACCAATCTGTTGTGGGCTTTTTAGTAATAATGGATTTTAATGCATCCTCGAGAACCCTAATTCTTATGTTCTTCCAGTTTGGGTTTGAAAGCCATTTATTCATAGCTCTCACCATCCAATTGCCAAATTTTTCCGACATTACTTTTCGCGATATACCTGCCGAATCATGTGACACGAAAGGTTGAAGTAAATCGATGGAAGGAGGACTTAAACCACAAAGAAATTCAATTACTTCTTCTGGAGAATTTTCAACATCAACAACACAAAGAAGTCCTCCGAGTTTTGCACCTTTCGTTTTTTTTATTTGATTAATTCCACTCATGACCCGATCAAAACTAGACGCACCCACATGATCTATTCGGCGTGAATTTTGATTTCTATCGCCGTCTATACTTACCCCAATAAGCACATTGTGCTTAACCAGAACTTCGCATATATCCTGGTTAATAAGAGTAGCGTTTGTTTGCAGACTAAAATTGGCATCTACATCTCTCATATTTTCTCGTATTGCCGAGAAAACTGCGTCTATTTTTTTAGGCCCTAGTAGTAGTGGTTCGCCTCCATGAGCAACGATATTGAATGATTTTCTTCCAGTAATTTTTGCATGCTCGTAAATTCGGCTACCCAACACGCGAGCAAGCTCCTCTGTAAAAAATTTCGGCTTTTTTTTCCAGGATTCGTCTCCAGCAAAATATTCGTAGCAATATGTGCATGCCAAATTGCACGGGGCAGCCATTTTTATAACTATCGTATCAAGATCGGTCATTTTAGTTCACTTGCCCTGCTGGAAATTGCATTCAGAAATTGCTTACCATGTGCTGTTAGAGAATCATTATTTTCGCGCATAGTCATCAGACCTTCTTTTAATTGATCTCTGTGAAGATTCGCCCTTTTTATTATACTTTCAAGATTTCTCTCGACTATTTTGTTGTTTTGGTTCTGAATGCCTTCATACAATCTTACAAGATTGATTAGTACCCATACTTGGTGCATCAAGCCTGAGATAGGTCTAGGATCAGGCCTGAGTGGAGTCTTCAACACCAATTCGTCAGATTGATATAACATCTGAAATCTTTCTACTGCAGTTAAGTAAAGGTGTGAAGTCTCATGAACTATCGACTCAATAGTAAGTATTGTCGGTACGGGCGTCATGTAAATCAAACCCGGAATCAGCTTGCTTGTAAGTGAAACGCACTCACCTGACGGCAGCTGAGGTTCAGTTTTTATGAAACAAACAGCACCGCAACAGCTATTGAACAAATCATACGAAACTGGATCCGCATTTTTCAACATTGATATCGCTTGCGTTAATGTCGCTGCGTGCGGATTAATGTCCTCGGTTAAAGAAAAACCGCTTAGCATGATGTCATTAATTGATGGATGCGAGGCTGTTTTTAAGTTTTCTGTTATTGAGTCGTGATCTAAAGACAGCGTGACATAGCTCTCCCCTCGATCTAGATCTTTTATATCAACGTAACTCAAAGGGTTTGCTGTCCATTCCTCAGCAGTTTCGATCGCTTGATCAAGGGAAATAGAAATTTTTCGAGCAAGCCCTGTGGCCAAAAGAAAGAATAGCCATAGCGACTTAGACGATTGAGCTCTCAATTCGCAGTCGATTTTAGACGACCGCTTTAATTGTTCCCATCTATCTCCGAGTAATTTTTTTAACCAAGCATCTAATGCACAGGCTCTTTCAACGTCGATGATGTCTAATTCATTTAACTTATGAAAAAATAAAATTTGATCTTGCACGGCTGATTTAATTAATTTTTAAATTATAAGTTTGAATACAATCGCAAATTTAATCAGCGCGTATTTCAATTTGTTACTTTTCCAGACTTTCTTATAAACAAATTTCATATTTGCATATGAACTTTGTTTTTGAATATTAACAAAAAGAAAAGGGGCAAAGTCATTACACTTGCCCCTTATTATATAAATCTCGACCAGATTGGATTATCTTTGCATTACTAATGTCTAACTTTATTTTCGTGTCAGAAACTTACTGTTGCTAGATTCCAACAATTCCTAAATATTTATGATTCGGACTCAAAAACTCCGGAGACATAAGAATTATGCGACGTTGTAAGACTGTCAATCTTCTCTGCAGCCTTTACTTCAGCAAGTACCCTAGCGAGGACGCTGTCGTTGTCCGTCTCTTGCTCGAACACGCCTGAGACATATGAATTGTGTGACGTAGTCAAGCTGTCCTGAGTCTCAGCCGCTTTAACTTCAGCTAAAACTCGCGCTAATACTTCACTATTATTATTATTCATAAGATCCTCCAAATAAATTGTGAAATGTAAAAAAAAGGTGCCTGGGGGCTAACCTTATGCATCTTTAAAATATTTTTTTTAAAACTTTATAGTTTTAAAATAGTTATTAAATTTGAATCAAAATTCAGCGAACATGCTCTAAACACTTAATTTGAGCTTAACTTTAATAATCTAATTAAAACATATCATACAAAAAGCTTATATGCAACGGACAGTAAATTTTAGAAGAAAGTGATCTGCTGTCCAAATTGGCACCAAAAGATAATAGATTTCATCACATTTCTCATCAACTCATGATCGGACTTGATTTTTGGTACCATTTTATAAAAAAGTAATTTTGCTAATCTATCTTTGTGAGGAGTACTTTGTATTCCCAAAATTCTAGATCTTAGGCCAGTACAAATCTTAAAATTTCTTATCAAAATTTTTTAACACAGGACTATTAGATAGACTCATTAAGAAGCAGACCGTATCAACGCGATCTTTATGATGTATTACTGACTTAACTTAAATTTTTAATTCACAGCAATTCACAAATAAAATTAATCACCTCCAAAATTTGTAAGTTGATCTATTTTCGTCCTCGATACTGATTTCATTTATAAAGCGATTTTTACCGTCATCAATCCCAAATTTGGACCAAATCACCGAAAAGTTGCATTATGCAACTTTTGATTCAATTACACAGTTTATTACACAAAATCGTTTTTTTACTATAAGTCATTGATTTTAATGATATTTTAAGGCGCCTGTGTAGCTGTTAATCCGCAGGTCCCTGGTTCGAGTCCAGGTCGGGGAGCCAAAGAATACGAAAGCCCGCAAATGAAAGTTTGCGGGCTTTTTCGCTTTCATTGCGAAATCATGTAAAGCCATTCTCCCCGCTTGCTCTTAAGCTGCATGCTCAGCATAATTTGGCAATGCTACCGTCCACAGCCCTAGAAAGACACCGTCAGGCGATCGTGCAGATCGTCGAGAGGCATAACGCCCTCAACCCACGTGTTTTCGGCTCAGTGGTTCACGGTGTTGATCTCGAGGGAAGTGACCTTGACATATTGATTGATCCAACTCCAAAAACATCACTGATGGATGTAGCTAAAATTCAGGTCGAACTCGAAGCGATTTTGGGTATGAAAGTGGATGTTTTGACACCTAACGCACTACCTGAAAGTTTTCGACACATTGTATTGGCGGAAGCGGTTCCTGTATGAGCAAGGCCTTGCGAGTGCCTGAATACTTGGAGCACATACTTTTTGCCATTAAGCGTATTGAACGCCATGTAACTGACGTTGATGAAATTGGCTTTTTATAAAGCGAATTACTGCAGGACGCAGTAGTTAGAAATATAGAAGTAATTGGTGAGGCTGCCAACAACATTCAACAAGTAGACCCAAGTTTTGCGAATGCTCATTCCGATGTTCCGTGGCAAGTCATGTATGCAATGCGTAATCGACTTTCTCATGGCTACGATAAGATTGATTTTGAAATGGTTTGGAAAACAGTATGTAATGACTTACCTGCTCTTTACCAGTTGGTCAAGGCAGCAAAAGATACATACAAAAATTAATCGGAGCAGACTTTGAGTTGAGCTGATCGCGTACTTGTAAATAGCGCAGGTGCAAAAGGCATATCCGCAACCCAAATTTGTAACAACCCACCGAAGAGTTGCATTATGCAACTTTTGATTCAATTATACAAAATGATACTTTTAATATAACTCATTGATTTTAATGAATTTTTTAGGCGCATGTGTAGCTGTTAATCCGCAGTTCTATGGTTCGAATCTAGGTAAGAGAGCCAAAGAATTATTAGTCGAATCAATCAATTAGCCCAGCCCACAAGGTTGGGCTTTTTGCTTTATACATCCGCGTACTAGTACGGGGCTAGCGTGGGTAACATCGTTAAAGAGTTTTTATTTTCTGTACAGTCCCATCAAGCTGCTAGAGTATTTCGACTGCCATCAATTAAATTCAGTACTAATAAAATCACTGCTCAATCAAATCTCAACGAAAAAAAAATCATAGAGAATTTGTAATGCACTTCACCGATAAAGACATAGTTATTTATCAAAG
>JAUKPS010149313.1:0-14519 GCA_032273165.1 Chlorellidium tetrabotrys | reverse complement strand
GAGGTTTAATTTCACCTAAAAACGAATCACGCAGTCATGACTAAGGACGAACAGGCTCAAATCGGAGCTGTGTTGCCCTTTACAGGCTCGAATAAGGGTGAATCGGGTTTTGATACAACAAATATCCCTCTGATTGGCTCTCCGACGCCTAGAATCCACTCAAAGCTGAACGATTTGCCAGGTAAAGGTCAAGAGCTGATTGATTTTGCTCGTGAAATTGGATTGCCATTGATGCCCTGGCAGGAATTCGTTGCGATACATGCTCACAAAGTAAAACCCGATGGTAGGTGGCAACACCCTGTTGTGGCGGTTGTCGTAGCTCGCCAATCAGGAAAATCGACGCTGATGCTACTGCGAATTTTGGCGGGTTTGTATCTGTGGAATGATGGATTGCAGATTGCCACAGCTCACAGGTTGACTACATCGCTTGAATCATTCAGACACCTGGTCTCATTCATCGAATCAAATGACAAATTGGCAAGTGAGGTCAAAAAAATCCGCTGGGCTCATGGCTCTGAGGAAATTGAATTGAAAAACAAAAACAGAATCATGATCAAAGCTGGCGGAGCTGCTGCTCGTGGTATCTCTCGCCCTGAAACTGTTTTCATGGACGAGCTTCGAGAGATGAAAGATTTGGAATCGTTCGCCTCGCTTCGATACACCATGATGGCTGCGAAAAATCCGCAGGTGTGGGGCATTTCGAATGCGGGTGATCAACATTCAATGGTGCTGAATCAAATTCGAGATCGTGGCATCATTGCAGCTGCGGGTGGCTCTGACGATATTGGGTATTTTGAATGGTCAGCGGCAACGGACGACATAAGCGATCCAAAAAATTGGGTGGCTGCAAATCCTGCCCTGGGTCATACAATCCACGAGGACAACATCAGAGCTGTGTTAAATGATCCGCCTGATATTGTGCGGACTGAGGTTTTGTGCCGCTGGGTTTCAACAATCTCGTCAGCTATTCCACAGGACGAATGGAATAAATGCGGTGACGATACAGCTGAGCTTGATTCAGAAAAAATCACTTGGCTTGGACTTGATTTGTCGCCTGATCGTCGTTCAGCTTCACTTGTCGCAGCTCAGAAATTAGATAACGAAAAGTTTATCGTTAAGCTGTTGCATACTTGGCACAATCCGATAAGCCTGGACGATCTAAGCGTTGCAAATGAGGTTGCTCATTACGCTAGAAAATACAACACCGAATTGGTCGCCTATTCAAAGCGGACTGCATCAGCTGTGGCATCTCGAATGCAACCCGCTGGCATAGCTATAAGCGACATTGATGGGGCTCGCTACACAATGGCATGCGACCAGCTTCTCGGAGCTGTAACATCGGGCAGACTCGTGCATTCAAATCAGGCAGAGCTGACAAAACAAATTCTCTCAGCTGTGCGGTTGCCATTTGGCGATGGAGCGTGGGTAATTGGACGAAAAGCGTCCGCAGCCGATGTGTCAGCATGTGTCGCCGCAGCTCTCGTTGCAAGTTATGCGACACGCCCTGAGGTGGAGTTAGACATTCTCGTCGGGTAAGCGTATAAGCGGGGGACAATTCTCGCATGGGATTACTTGGCGATTTATTTGCACGAACACCAACAGCTGTGCATCAACCTGATGTGGCTGCATCACTTGCACCATACAATCCAGCGACAAATGCTGGTCAATACTGGTTGGGCAATTCATTAGCTACTCGTGAGGAAGCGATGAGCATTCCCACAATTGCCAGGGCTCGCAATCTTAAATGTCAAACGCTTGCATCAATGAAACTTTATTTGTGGGACGAATCAACTGGATCAACAATTTATCCGCCACGAGTATTGAATCAACCTGATGAGCGAATTCCTGGATCAGTATTTTATGCATTTATCGCAGAGGATTTGGATTTTTATGGTTATGCCTTCGCACAGGTTCGTTCACTTTATGCAGACACAGGTCGAGTTCGTGACATGGAAAGAATTGCGCCAACCCGAGTCACCACACTCACAAATTCGCTGGCAACTGAAATTGATGGCTACATGGTTGATGGTCGTGCTGTTCCCAATACTGGGTTGGGCAGCCTTGTTGTTTTTTACGGATTAGATGAGGGTTTATTAAATCGAGCAGGTCGCACAATTAAAGCTGGCGCAGCACTTGAAAGAGCTGCAACAATTTATGCACAAGAGCCATACCCAACAATGGTTTTGAAATCAACAGGCACATCGTTGCCAGCGGATCGAGTCCGTCAATTGCTTGATGGCTGGCGAACAGCTCGCAATTCTCGATCCACAGCATTCCTTAACGCCGATGTCACACTGGAATCAGTCGGTTACGATCCCAAATCGTTACAGCTAAATGAAGCGAGAGAGCAAGTTTCGACCGAGCTAGCCAGGGCGTGCAATGTCCCTGCATATTTCGTTGATGCATCATCAGGATCGAGCATGACATACAGTAATAGCACATCGGAGCGTCGCTCTTTCGTTGATTTCTCGCTGCGTCCACTGCTCACCGCAATTGAACAACGCTTGAACATGTCTGACATAACTCCAGCGGGACAAACAGTTCGTTTTGATATGGACGATTTCTTGCGAGGCAATCCGCTTGAAAGAGCCCAGGTTTATGAAATATTAAATCGAATCGGCGCAATGTCGGTTGATGAAATCAGAGAGGAAGAAGACTTAATTGAAAATTGAAATTCCATTAAGTATCACAGCAGCTGATTCAAATGCTCGCACGATCTCAGGTCGCATCGTTGCATTCAATGAGCCTGCAAATGCATCAACAGGCAAAGTCATTTTTGCTGAAGGATCAATCGAGCCAAAAAATGTTTTTCTAAATCTTGAACATGACCGGACTCGTAGAATTGGCAAAACAATGTTGATGGAATTAAATCCAGGTAAAGACATAACAGCCACATTCAAAATTGCTAACACCACAGCTGGCAGTGATGCACTTGTTGAAGCGTCTGAAGGATTAAAAGATGGTTTCAGCATTGAGCTTGCTGTTGATGAGTATGCATTCAATGAGGACGGCACGATGATTGTGCAAAAAGGTGAATTGACAGGCGTTGCCCTTGTCAGTGAGCCTGCTGTGCGATCAGCTCGTGTCAGCGATGTCGCAGCTGTCGAAGCTGATGAAACAAATGAGAATTCTGATTCAAGTGAGTCAGATGCAACACCAACCGAAGGAGAACAAGTGGACAACACTGCTTCCGAAGCTCCAGCCGCAACCGAAGCGGTCGAAGCTGCTCAAACAGTTCAAGCTGCTGAATCAAAGCCTGTTTTTTACACAAAACCACGCATTGATGTCTCAGCTGCTAAATACTTAGAAAACACAATCCGCGCATCAATGGGTGATGAGTCAGCTCGTCAATATATCCTTGCAGCGGACAACACAACTGACAATGCTGGTCTCGTGCCAACTCGTCAACTGGCTGAAGTGGTGAACGGACTTTCAACAACAATCCGCCCATCAATCGATGCAATTTCTCGTGGCACATTGCCTGACGCTGGCATGACTTTCGAGATTCCAAAAATTACTGTTGCACCAACTGTTGCAGTAACAGCTGAGGACGGAACACCATCAGAAACTGATCAAAATTCTGCCTTCATCAGCGTAGATGTTAAGACCTTCAGTGGTCAACAAACATTCTCGACACAAATTCTTGACCGCAGCTCGCCATTATTTTTTGATGAGCTTATGCGCAACATGGCTGCTGCACTTGCAAAAGCACAAAACGCATATGTCAATGGTCTGTTAATTTCAAACGCAACAGCTGATGGCACAACCACAACAACATATCCAACAGCTGCTGAATTGCTTGGAATTGTTGCTCGTGGTTCAGCATCTGTTTATGGTGCGACCGCTGGTCTGCCAAATCCATTTGCTCGTTCACTAATTGGCTCAACTGGTCAATGGTCAAACATCATGACATTGAATGACAATGGTCGTCCAATTTACAATGCCCAAAATCCTATGAATGCTGGCGGAGCTGTGAGCCCTGCGAGCCTTCGTGGTCAAGTGGCAGGACTTGATTTCTATGTTGACCCAACAAACGCAGGTGACGGCGACGGCACATTGCTAGTGGTTAACCCAGACGCTTATACATGGTATGAGGGACAAACTTATCGTCTGCGTGCTGATGTCGTGGCGTCAGGACAGATCACTGTTGGATATTACGGATACGGCGCATTGGCAGTGAAAATTGCTGGCGGCGCATTCAAAAATAACAAGGCTTAATCGCCAAAACTAGAAATGCGCTATTCGCTCCCGAGTAGCGCAGCTAATTGAAGGGACGGACTCATGGCATCAATTGTGACTGTGGCTCAGCTTCGCACGATTCTTGGTGTGAGTTCGTCTCTCTACGATGACGCATATTTGACTGATGTGATTGACACAGCTGAAGCGGTAATCCTGCCAATGCTTGTCGCATATCAATCAGGCGTTCAATCTTACAAAGTCGAAAACAATGTTGCATTTATTTACACAGTGCGACCACATCATTTCGTCGAGGGACAATCTGTTGTCATTGCAAATGTTGCAACTGCCATGAATGGCACAAAGACAGTGACCGACGATCGAATTTCTGAATATGTTTTCACATACTCACTGACTAATGCGGATATTGAGTATCGTGATGTTATTCCAACAGGCACAGCGACACTCTCGGGGTCATCGGCTGCAAGCCTTTATGTTGGAAACTCCGCCATCGAATCAGCTGTGTTGAACACATCTGTCGAGGTTTTTCAATCTCGCACAGCTGCTGGCAATGCGGTCGATGGCGTTGACTTTACTGTTTCGCCATACAGAATGGGCAGACAATTGGTGCAGAGAATCAGCTCATTACTTGCTCCATATGTCGATACCGACACGATCGCCCAATGACCGCATCAAGCATCGCTGTTGATGTTCGTGGAGCATTAAAAACAGCCCTGTCATCAGTGACGGCATCGGTTTATGATTCAGTGCCTGAAGCTGGAATCCCGCCATTTGCAGCGATTGTGCCAGGGGCTCCATATTTCGAAGTGACAAACATTGGCAAATCATCAGTCAAATTCAAAATCAATTTACAGGTCACAGCTGCTGTTGCCTATTTTGACAACTCAGCTTCATTGGACAATCTTGAAAAACTCATCATCAGCATTCTGACGGCATTGCCATCAGGTTACATACTCGGCGCAGTCGATGCTCCTGGGACTCTCGATTTGGGAGCTTCAAAGGTATTGGCAGCAAATATCAATCTGAGCATGTATTACACACAAACAAACTAAGGAGCTAAAGTGCCAACGACAATCATCACTGGTCGCGATCTCACATTGACGATTGCGACCACTGCCTATGACGCACAAGCGACATCGGCAACCCTTACAAACGATCACACAATCGAGACTTATCAGACATTAGATGGTCGCGCATACAAAGCAATTGACGACAACTGGACTTTCGCCGTCGAGATGCTGGCGGATTGGGGAGCTTCAGGTTCACTGTGCGAAGCATTATGGACAGCATGCGAAGGATCACCAAATACCACCCTGGCTGTATCATTAACAGCTGCAACTGGAGCTGTATTTGCATTCAATGTTTTGCCTGTTTTCCCATCAGTGGGTGGCACTGCACCTGATGCACAAACTGTCAGCCTGTCATTCCAGGTTGTCGGAACACCAACTGAAACATTCAGCTAAGAAATAGAATCGGGAGCAAACGATGAAACTAAAACTAAACATCAAGATCGAACACACAGACGGGCAGTCCTTCACATATGAGGTTGGACTGCCTGAATGGTCGAAGTGGGAACGCAAAACTGGGAAATCAGTTTATGCAATCGACAGCATCAAAGCGATGCAGCAATCGGATTTCTTGACCCTGGCTCATTTTGCTTATGTGCGACATGCAGCTGGCAAGCCAACAAAACCGCTTGAAGTTTGGGAGCTAACAGTCGAGGGCATAGGGATCGAGCCAATTGATGACCCAAAAGCCACGCCGCAGGAAGTCTCAACAGAGCAATCCTAAGCATTGCGATTGCCACTGGCATTCCAATGCAATATTGGACTGACCTCGATGACCTGGAAACTGCGGCAGAAATATTGAGGGATAGGAATGGCAAGTAAGCAAGGCACAATTGCAATCACTGTTGATCCTGTGCAGATCAAAGAATTGTTTGCTGTGTTGAAGTTATTGCCTAAAGAATCCCAGGACAATATCCGCACCGAAGCCCAGGCAATGTCAAAGAAACTTGCAGGCGAAATCATGGTGTCAGGTTTGACCTCACCAACTCCACAGGCTCGATTGGTTGTTGAATCTATTGTGACACCTCGGGATCGCTTGGTTCGTGTTGATGTTGGTGGATCAAAAAAAGTTGGACGCAAATATGGCGGGACTCCAACAAAGGGTGGCAAGCTAGTTAAACAAAATGCTGCACCTGCTGGCGCATTGCTGTGGGGATCAGAATTTGGTTCAGAGGGCGGCACTGATGCACTTGGTCGCAAATACACCCGCAGATTCAAACTCGGTCGCAATAGGCGTGGCTATTGGATAAATCCAGCAGTAGATGCGAACATTGCAGACATCGCTGAAAAGTATTCCAAACTAATTCAGGAAACGATTGACAAATTGAAATTGGGGGGTCAGTAAATGGCTGGTATTCCTAAAGTCAAAATTACATTTGACGCTGACCTCGATGAATTAAAAAAAGGCACGAAACAAGCTGAAACCGAAATCGAAGGATTTGGGGACAAGGTTGCGAAGTTTGGTAAAGCTGCCGCAGCTGCATTTGCTGTCGCTGGAATAGCAGCCACAAAGTTTGCCATTGATGCAGTAAAAAATGCCGCAGCTGATGATGCTGCACAGCGCAAATTGATTGAGACGATTAAAGCCAGCACAAACGCCACCGAGGAACAAACAGCTGCTGTCGCTGACTACATTGACAAAACATCGATTGCCATTGGTGTGACGGACGACGAGCTTCGTCCATCGCTGTCCAGGTTGATTCGTTCGACAAATGATGTTGAGAAAGCACAGGAATTGCTCAACCTTGCCCTGGACATTTCAGCAGCTACTGGAAAACCATTGGCTGATGTTTCAAATGCATTGGGCAAGGCATACGATGGAAACAGCGCATCACTTGGTCGCTTAGGTTTGGGCTTAGATGCTTCAGTGTTAAAAGCTGGCAAATTCGACACAATCCAAAAAGAGCTGACAAAAACATTTGGCAATTTTGCTGAAAATGAAGCGGCATCAGCTGAAAAGATTTGGGTCAGACTCGGCATTTTATTTGATGAAGCAAAGGAAACATTGGGAGCAAAACTCTTGCCTGTGTTTGTCAAGGTTGGCGATTTCTTACTCAAAAATTTCAACCCAGCATTGGAATTGATTGCCAAACTATTTAAGCCAATCACCGATGCTGTTATGCGTAACAAAGAAACATTTACAGAGTTTGGCGACATCATCAAAACTTATGTTGCACCTGTGCTGACCAATGTGCTTGGTGGAGCATTGTCATTGGTTGCCAAAATTGCAGGCGGTGTGATTGATATTGTTGCAAAGGTAATCGGTGCGATCAATACCCTGGTCAATGGTGCAATCGATGGAATCAATGCAATCATTCGTGTCTATAACAAAGTAAATTTGGGATTGCCTGACATTGGATTGATTTCAGCTCCACAATTGAGCATGCCAACAGTCAGTGGCGCATCGGTTTCAGCTTCATTGCCAACTGTGTCATCAGGCGGCGGATCATCAGTTTCAGCACCTAAATCATCAGCCACAGCAGCTGTTTCAACAGCTACAAATCCGACAGGCATTTTGTATAAATACGGAGCGACTGCAACAACCGATGAAGCATTGCGATCAGGAATCCTGCCAACTCCAGGCGTGGTCAACAACATCACTGTCAATGGCGCAATCGATGCAGAATCCACAGCTCGACAGATTGTCGATGTCCTTAATCAATCCACATATCGGGGGACTCTAGGTTCTAGCAGATTTGTTGCAATGCAATGAGTGTGTGGACGCCTGACTGGAAAATACTGGTCAACTCTACTGAATATACAAATGTTACTCTTGCAAATTTGGTTGTTACATCAGGTCGTCGAGATATTTATTCACAGCCTGCGGCTGGATATTGCAATGTAGAATTGATAAACACTGATGGATCAGACATTGACATTGACATCAATGACAGTTTGACAATTGAAGTCAAAAATTCAGCTGGGACATTTGTTCCATTATTTGGCGGATCAATCACTGACATCGAGGTCTCAATTCGTGGAGCTGGCAACATTGGCATTAGCCAATCAATCAAATTGATCGCATTGGGAGCATTGGCAAAATTGCCACGCACATTGACAAATGGTGTTTTGACAACAGATTTTGACGGGGATCAAATTTATACAATCCTGAACGATATATTGTCAGGGACTTGGAATGATGTGCCATCAGCAGTTACCTGGGCAACTTATGATGCAACAATCACTTGGGCAAATGCTGAATCTGAGGCAATTGGCGAAATCGATCGTCCAGGCAATTACGAACTTGAAAACCGCAGCTCATCTCGAACAGATGTGTATTCATTGGTGCAATTACTTGCCACATCAGGGCTTGGATACATTTATGAGGATTCATCAGGTCGCATCGGTTATGCAGATTCAACCCATCGCAGTCAATACCTTGCAGCAAATGGATATGTTGAGGTATCAGCAAATGATGCATTGGCAGCTGGTATCAAAACAACCACAAGAGCTGGCGATATACGAAACAGCATCACCTTGAAATATGGCAACAATTCTGCAAGTGAGGTCAGCGATACCGATGCAGATTCCATCAGTCAATACGGATCAGCTGCTCAAATCATCAATACCACCCTTAAACACACAGCCGACGCAACGAGTCAAGCTGCGTTTTATTTAACCCTAAGAGCTAACCCACAGGCAATTTTTGATTCAATTACTTTTCAAATTGGCAATAGTGAAATCAGCGACTCAGATCGTGATGCCCTCATTGGTGTATTCATGGGCATGCCAATGCAGATCAGCGATTTACCAACAAACATGGATTTGGGTGTTTTCCAGGGATTTGTTGAAGGCTGGACAATTTCAACTGGCGTCAAATCAATGGCAATCAATTTGATTCTGTCGCCTGTGGCATATAGCTTGCAGGCAATGCGTTGGAATGATGTTGGTGTCGCAGAGACATGGAACACCCTATCTGCCACACTTACATGGCAGGAAGCGTTGATCGTCGTTTAAGGAGCAAAAATGGCAACGAATACCACAAATTTTGGCTGGGACATTCCTCAGTCGAGTGACCTTGTCAAAGATGGTGCAACAGCTATTGCAACACTTGGTCAAGATATTGACACACAATTTGCAACTGTGTCATTGAATACTCAAACAGGTTCGACATATACAGCTGTATTGGCTGACGGATTAAATAAGATCGTGACAATGGATAATGGATCAGCAAATGATTTTAAGATTCCGACCGATGCATCAGTAGCATTTCCAACTGGCACAGTATTGAACATTTATTGCAAAGGTGCAGGCACAACAACAATTTCAGCTGTTTCATCAGGCACAACAACAATCACATCAGCTGGCACAGTTGCAGCTGCACCATCATTGACAACAAAAAAGGCTTGCAGCGCAGTAAAAATTGCTTCAAATTATTGGATTGTAGTTGGCGGTATTTCTTAATGCCAAATTTAATTTTGGGTTTTGCAATGGGAGCAGGTTTGCCACCATTAGATGTTGAGTATTTGGTTTTGGCTGGTGGCGGTGCTGGCGGTGCAAATACTGGTGGCGGTGGCGGTGCTGGCGGATATAGAGCTGCAACATTGGCAGCATTGTCAAAAGCGACAAACTACACAATTGCAATTGGTGCTGGCGGTGCGGGCAACAGTAGTCGAGGAACAACCGCAGGTGATTCACAATTTGCAACAATTTATGCCACAGGTGGTGGCGGTGGTGGTTCATCTAACACAAACACAACTGGTCTTGCTGGTGGTTCAGGCGGTGGTGGTTCAAGAGGTGACACAGGATTTGCTGATGGTGGAAATGGCAATGCAGGTTCATATTCGCCTGTGGAAGGTTACAAAGGCGGGAGCAATGGGTCAGTTACTGGCTGTTCAGGCGGTGGCGGTGGTGCTTCAGCAGTTGGTGTGTCAGCTTCAGGGAGCAATTCAGGCGATGGTGGAGCTGGACAATCTAATTCAATAAATGGATCATCAGTCACATATGGTGGTGGCGGTGGCGGTGGCTGTTATGCAGGAAAAACGCAGGGCGAAGGTGGATCAGGCGGTGGTGGTAGAGGAGCGGTCACTGGAAATTCACCAATAGCGGGAACAACTAATCGTGGTGGTGGTGGTGGCGGTGGCGGTAACGATGCGAATAATGGAGCAAATGGTGGTTCAGGAATTGTCATTTTGAAATACTCATCATCATTTACAATTACAATCGGGGCAGGTTTGACAGGTTCAACATCAACAGTTGGTTTGGACAAAGTCACAACAATCACTGCTGGCACAGGAAATGTGAGTTGGGCATAATGGCACATTACGCATTTTTAGACGAAAACAACATTGTCACTGATGTCATTGTTGGCATTGATGAAAATGAATTGATTGAAGGTTTAGACCCTGAAACTTGGTATTCAAATTTTAGAGGTCAAACATGTATCCGCACATCTTACAATGGAAACATTCGTTTTAATTTTGCTGGGAAAGGTTATTCATACGATTTCACACTTAATGCATTTATTGCACCAATGCCTGAATGCGGACATTCAGAATTGATTTTGAATCAAACCAATTTGAGATGGGAATGTTCAAACAATGAACACATCGATTTATCCTGATGAGACAGCTGCCAGGGTGTTAGAGGTCGCCCTCGCTGAAGTCGGCTACACAGAAAAACCTGACAACCTGACAAAGTATGGCGAATTTACAAAAGCCAATGGTTTGCCTTGGTGTGGGTCATTTTGCAACTGGGTATTTGACCAGGCAAAAATCAAAATCCCTTCAATGGTTGGCACAGCTATTGGTGCGAACAAAATGAAGGACATCGGTCGTTGGGTCGAAAAACCTGAGATTGGTGATTTGGCATTTATGGACTTTCCACATGACGGCGTCGATCGCATCAGTCACATTGGAATTGTTGCAGCTGTAAAACCTGACTCAGTCATCACAATTGAAGGCAACACGAGTGGCACAGGTGATCAACGCAATGGCGGCATGGTCATGATAAAAGAGCGTAAATTTGGCAAGGGACAACCTGTTGTTGGATTTGGACGACCTAAGTTCAAAGCCTACTCAGGCACAATGCCTGCGGTTCAAGCTCCAAAACCTATTGTCAAGAAGGGCAAAAAATGAACATCAAAGCAATGACAGCATCATGGGCTCGCAGTTTTCTCGCAGCTGCTGTGGCATTAGCCATGACAGGTGAGACAGACATTAAGATGCTTGCAAATGCAGGATTGGCAGCTGTTTTGCCCGTAATCCTTCGCTACCTAAACCCAAATGATTCTGCATTTGGCGTCACAAAATAATTCGTTTAACTATCCGCTTGATTGGGCTGGGACTTACGCTCTCAGCCTTGTCAGGCTGTGGTTATGATGGCTGGGTCAGATACCCATGCCAGCAATTCGAAAACTGGCAAAAACCTGAATGCAACCCACCGCAGTGCGAGGTCACAGGCACATGCACCGATGCAATACTGGGTCAAACAGTTAAGCGATAACCGACGCCCACGCAAATCAAGGCTTGATCCGCAGGATATACATGCACGACTTATTTTGATTATTGGCGGCACATTAGCTGCAACATTTTTTCTTGTAACTGTTGGCACAGTTTATGCGCTGATTTTCGTGACTCAACCGATTGGGGCTCAAGCTCCTAACGATGCAGCATTCATTGACTTACTCAAAACGCTGGCGATATTTCTGACGGGTTCACTTGGTGGCGTATTGGCTGGAAACGGATTAAAACCAAAACCTAAGGACACGCCCAAATCTGATCGGGATTCTTGACGATGTCAGTGGATCGCTTCACTATTAACCCAGGGAGCGAAACAAAGTAACTCCCTGAATCGGGAGCAAAAAATGAATCTGATCATTTACATGATCGCATCGATGACACTTGGGTGGTTCATCGGTTACAAAGTAGGGTTTTACCAGGGCGAGGAATTGGGCTTCACTCGTGGCTGGCATCGTGGCATCAATACAGGTCGCCGCACATTTGAGGGCAAATTCTGATGCTTGATGGATACATCGATGTGGCTGAACGCCTGCAAAAACTGAAAGAGACTTATCCTGAGGCAACGCTGCAACCGCTTGATCCTGCTCGCCCTTATTTTATTGAGCAGATTGATGGCAAAACTTATGTTGTCTATGTGGCAGCTTGTTATCGTGACCCGCATGATGTTCGCCCTGGCGTTGGCGTTGCCTGGGAAATCGTGCCAGGTAAAGGACTGACCAATGGCTCAGAGCTGATGATCGCTGAAACATCTGCCTGGGGTCGAGCAATTGTGGCGACTATGCAGACAGCTACAAAGCGCATTGCATCAAAACAAGAAATCACAGCTGCAAAGACTCGTCAAGCTTGGAGCGTGGAATCAAGCGAAGCCACATTTGAGGGCGTTTCAACAGCTGCTCAGGTAATTGCTGATGTTAAAGAGCGAATCGGTGCAGTCGAGATGCCTGAAGCTCCAACATGCAAGCATGGTCATCGCATTGAACGATCAGGCACATCAGCCAAAACAAATCGAGAGTATCTCGGATACGCATGCCCTGAGAAGGTCAAAGCCCGTCAATGTATGCCTGATGTGATTTGGTATAAGCAAATCGCAGGCAAATGGGTCAATCCTGACAATGTCCAGGCTTCAGCTGATAAACAGCGCAGCTTGGTCACTGAGATGATGCAAGGTGAATCCTGATGGGACAAATGCAGATGTTCAAAAATGGTCGTTGCGTGACATTTAATGATGACGACACTGTGACGATCACAAAGGCTTATCAATGCGACAAATGCCAAACCTGGCAAAACTCCAGCGATGGCATGATGTCATTTCGTGATGGAGAATCAATCCTGTGGCTGTGCCATGTTTGCAATGTAGGTGGCGAATGATCAAAGTCATTTTGTCTGCTGATGAGGAAATCCTCGCACACCGCATTGGCTTAGCTCGTTCAGCTGCTGGGTTTCATAAATACGATAAGGCATATCAAAAAATGGGGTTTCATGACTCTGTGGCGAGAGATGCTGAAGCTGTTGGGTCTGAGATGGCTGTCGCCAAATGGCTAGGTGTTAAAGAGTTCATGCCCACTGTTGACAGCTTCAAACACACAGCTGACATTGGCAAAGGCATTGAGGTCAAATGGACGAAATGGCACGATGGTCACATGATCATCAAGCCATCAGATCGTGACTCTGACATCGCTGTGCTGTGCGTTGGCACATCGCCTGAGTATTTCATCAAGGGTTGGCTACCAATTAGCATGATGAAGCGAGCCCGTTACAAATCAACTAAAAACGAGTCATGGTGGGTTGCCCAGGAGCATTTGCAACCGCCTGAGACATTCATGAGGTCGGTGCATGCTTCAACTGCGCTGTGATTGTCGCTGCTGTAAGAAAAAAACAAATCATGCCATTGTGCCACTTGATGTTGGAATCGATTTCAATGTGGTGCAATGCTTGACCTGTGGCGTGGTGGGCGTTGCAGCTGTAATTGAAAGCGAAGCGATTGAGGTGGACGAATGAATGACAAAGTGATCAACAGATGTGGACAATGTGGTGCATGGGTGTGGATTGTGACCCTATGTCGAGCATGCTCGTCTCAACAGGTGAGATCATGACCTGTGGAAACTTGACATCACTGCTACGCTGTCAACGCTCGAAGCGAGCCGCTGTGGCGGATAGCTCGCTCGGGCGATTGCAGCTTATAGGGGCGGCTATTGTCATGATGGTATCGATGACCATTGCTGTCCCGTCATCTCATGCGGCTACGCCTTCGAAAGAGATTGAATCTTACAAAATCTATGCTCATATGAAATTGATGGATACAAAACAATTTCTGTGTTTGCATACATTATGGACAAGAGAATCAAACTGGAATCCAAAGGCAAAGAATGGTTCACATTATGGAATCCCTCAGTTAAAGAATAAAGCTGTTAAACAAATGAATGGGTTTGCCCAGGTTGACATTGGGCTCAAATACATTGCCCATCGCTATTCGTTGCCATGCAATGCATTGGCTCATTGGAATAACAAGAAACAAACAACAGGTGCAGGTTGGTATTGATATGACGCTACACTCACAGCGTAAGTCCAACAGCTCTCATTGGAAAAAGATTAGATTGATGGTGTTGAATCGAGACAACTACACATGCCAATGGTGTGGTGCGTATGGCAACACTGCTGACCACATACTCCCAGTAAGTAAAGGCGGATCAGATGAACTTGAAAACCTTGTTGCAGCTTGCAAGAAATGCAATTACAGTCGCCAGGATAAAATGATTTCTGAAATGGGGGCGGGTTTTTTTGATAGGCATTCCAC
>JAUKPS010149202.1:0-14527 GCA_032273165.1 Chlorellidium tetrabotrys | reverse complement strand
TGTTCATGAAGAAGATTCAAATGACATAGTTCTGATTAGTGGCATCGCTGATTAGCAATGTTTGACCACAAACAGTTATTAAAGCTCAAGATGTTATTGATGGTAAATTCAAACCTGCTTACTCAATGTTCAATGAAGGTCTTGTATTGTCATACCTTGAGAAGTTGGAAGAACAAGGTGAATTTGAACATTGCGTTTGGCCTGAGCATTGTATCACTGGAACTTGGGGTTCTGCTGTGGATACAATGATTGCAGGATGTCTTAGAGAGTGGTCTATATCTAGTACTGATGCTAAATTCGTTAGGTATATTACAAAAGGTTCTCATCCTATGACTGAACACTTTGGAGCGTTCAAAGCACAAGTGGCAATAGCTAATGCAAATGAAACACATGTAAATATGTCTCTTATTGAACAATTGGATATGTTTGACATAATTTACATAGCAGGTCAAGCCAAATCTCATTGTGTTGCAAATTCTTTAAAGCAAATTATGGAATTAGCACCAAATATTGCGAAAAAATTTGTAGTTTTGGAAGATACAATGTCTCCAGTTCCAGGATTTGAGAATTTAGCAGATTCCATTTATGAAAAAGCTAGAGAAATGGGTATGGGTTTTCAAAAATCATTAATAAGTCAATAAAAAAGAAACAAACATAGTATGTCAAAGGAAGTACAAAAAAATAAATTTAAGACTTTAATAGATTACGGTTGTTTTTCAACCCCTTCTATATTCAAGTTATTCACGGAGTATTTTAACTCTATATATAGAGATGAAAAGAAGCAAAAAGAACACGATATTAGAATCGTGTCTATGATGAGAGAGAAAAATTTCGTTGAATATGTGAGGTTGGAAGAAAGATATGGAGATACTTTTATATTCTTGGAGTTTGAAGGTGTACTTATGAATATGCACTTTGAGGTGTATAGACAAAGCGGTGAAGTTTATTTCCACTTGTCAATCACATCTAAAAGTGAAACATATTATGACGCAGACTCTTTCTATAAAAAGATGCTTACGCACGCTATAGAAACGAGCAATCTCAAAGGTTCTGTTTTTGCAATGTCTAGAAATGAGCTTGATTGGGAAAAGATAAAAATTCAAAAAAGAGGTTTTGGAGATATATTTCTACCAAAAACAAACATTGAGGATTTGAACCTTTATATTCAAGTTGGAACTCAATTGGATGTGATGATGAGATATTTGATGGTTGGAAATCCAGGCACAGGTAAAACGGAAGCAACAACTGTCTTGGCAAATGTATTAAACAAACAAGGTATTACCGTTATAAAGACGGTGGTTTGTGATAAGATAAAAGAGAAGGTTGATCTTGCGACTTTGTTGGCGCCTAGTATTATTATTTTAGACGATATCGACTTATCAATTGGTTCTAGAGGTAAGGGTGTTCACCCTGAAAGGCTTCAAGACTTCTTAGATGTTCTTGACGGTGCTGAAAAATTGAGTAAAAATGTTGGAATAATTGCAACAACAAACTCGACAGCTCTTTTGGATATGGCAGCTCAAAGACCTGGAAGGTTTGATAAAATACTTTTATTCAACGAACTTACTAGGGATAATATTAAAAATATCATTTTAAAATCTCTCTTTGACAATTTTAAAATAAAATCAAAGACAAATAAATTTGTCAATGTTATGACAGATTCTGAAGTTGTCAATCTTTTATTTAATAAGAATGTCAGTGGGGCTTATATATACAGCACTACAAAGATGATGAAGTTAAAAATTGATATGCTTAAGATAGAAGAGAGTATTGATGTCAGTTGGGTGGTTAAGGAAATTGAAACCAATCTAAATACTATGAACAAATTAAGGAATATGGATTTCCTTAGTGATAAGATAAATAATGCCTCCACTTCTGGTATTGGTTTTGAAAATTCAGCAGAAGACTTGGAGGAGGAAGAATCGACAGATTATGACTACGAAGAGGAAGATTATCCTTCATTGGTAGATGAAGAAATAGACATACCAAGTAGTATGAACGAAGATATAGAATATGTAAGGCGGAAACTAACTCAAACCGTCAAAGACAGAATAAGAAAAAAATAACACAGAAAAAGATTGTAACATTTACAATCTTTTTTCGTATAAAAAAGAAAATAAAATTATGAAACAAATTACACATGAATACCTAGTTGAGAATGGATTGATTCTGTTTGAAACAATTGTTGGTTCACAAGCATACGGAACGCAGACACCAACATCTGATATTGATAAAAAGTTTGTATACATCTTACCTGAAGATTGTATTCTAGGTACTGGATATGTTGAGCAAATTAATGTCAACAAAGACTATGTTGGTTGGGAGATTAGACGCTTCTTAGAGCTTATGGGTAGTAATAACCCCACAGTCCTTGAGCTTCTTAATAGTCCAGAGGATTGTATCGTTTCTAAGCATCCTTTATTTGACCTTATCATTTCACATAAAGATGAATTCATTACAAAAATTTGTAAAGATTCTTTTGGTGGATACGCTAGACAACAAATATCTAAAGCGAAAGGGCTTAATAAGAAACAAAATTGGGAGAAAGACAAAGTGACTCGTAAAGATGTATTGGATTTCTGCTATGTTATTGAGGGTGAAAAATCTATTCCATGGAAAATATGGTGTATGGAGAAACCTCAATATAGTCTAGAATATATTAAGTATGAGAACAAATTTTGCGGTGTTGTAAACGTTCCGAATGCTAGAGATGTATATGCGGTTTATCATGATGAGGTTGCTCAAGCTTGTTTTTCTGAAAACTTATCTGAAGAAGATAGAGAAGAAGGTAAAAGGTATTATTCCGAACCTTATGCATTAGGATATAAAGGTTTAGTCAAGTCTGGTGAAGGTGCAAACGCTGCTGAATCAAACCAGTTACGCCTTTCAAGTATACCAAAAGGTGAAAAACCTATTTGTAATATTATCTACAATAAGGATGGTTATACAATGCACTGCAAAGATTATAGAGAATATCAAGAATGGTTGGAAAACCGTAATGAGACTCGTTATGTTGAAACACAAGAACATGGTCAACGCATCGATGGTAAAAATATGATGCATTGTATCAGGCTTATTCGTATGGCTCAAGAGATTGGCGCAGGTAAAGGAATTAACGTCAGAAGACCAGATGCTGAAGAGTTGTTGTCGATAAGACGTGGTGAAGTTGATTTGGATAATTTAATTCAAATGGCTGATCAGGCAATTGAAGAAATGGATAGCATATTTGATAACTCAGATTTACCTAAGAAGGTAGATTCAGGGTTGGTAAACTCTTTATTAATTAAAATTAGACGAGAGTTTTATAATAGCAAAAAATAAAAGTGCATCCTATGTCTAAGGTATTAAATAAAACACCTGAAGAGAATAACTATGAAAGGTTAAAAGTTGAAGGTGATGCAATTAAGAGAAAGGAGTTTGAACAAAGGGTGAAGGATGGTGAATTAAAGTGGGCTTTTTGCGCTATTGATAACGATAAACTATATCACTACTACCTAAAGACTAAAAAGAAGAAATAATCTGTAACTTTTTGTTCAAACATTAGTATAACTATTAAAAAAAAGTAAAATGAAATTAAAAGAAAAAATCAACGCAGATTATATGACTGCGTTCAGAGCGAAGAATACCATAGCAAAGAATTTGCTATCTGTAATCAAAGGTGAAATTCAAACAACTGAAAAAAATACTGGCGTGGAAAATATGTCAGATGAAGATGTTATGAAGATTTTAAAGAAGACTGTGAAGTCTTTGAAAGAAACGAATGCTAGTTTCCCTTCAGCTCAAACAGCAGAAGAGTTATTTATTGCAGAAGCGTATTTGCCAACACAAATGTCTGAGGAAGAAGTTCGCACTGCTGTTGATGAAATTATCGCTTCAATGAGAACTACTTTGACTGTAAAAGAAATGGGTAAAGTTATGGGGCAATTTAACTCTAAGTATGCTGGACTTGCAGATGGTAAGTTGGTGTCACAAGCTGTAAAGGATGCTCTAACAGAAAAAGCATAAATTAATAAAATGTCAAACATAATTAAACTTACAGGTAAAATTTTATTTGATCCAGAAGATGTAACTAATAAACAGGCAAATCAATCTTCTTGGAAGAAAGTTGCTATGGTTTTATTTGATGGAGATGTCTGTGAGTATTATGCTTGGTTTATAAAAAAAAGATTTAATCTAACTTTACATAAACCAGTTAGAGGAGCTCACGTCACTTTCATAAACGATAGTATGCGAGATTTATCTAAAAATGGATTGTTGGATGATAGTCGTGTGCTAGCAAATTGGCAGATGGTTAAGGAAAAGTGGAATGGGAAAAAAATAGAGGTTTATCTTAATTTGATTCCCGACACTGACTCTTTGAATAGTGAAGATTGTCATTGGTGGTTAATTGTGCCACACGATAAAAGACAAGGACTTCAGGAAATTAGAGAGGAACTTGGACTTGGAAGACCTTTTTTTGGAATGCACATGACTATTGGGAGGGCTGTAGATAGCATTTCAGTGTCAAACTTTGAACCTGGTGTTATGAAAGCTAAAGAAATGAGTGTAGATCACTCTAAGTACATACATAATTTAATTAAAAACGGATTTATTAAATAATGAGTCATTCGAATTCAACAAGAGCAGTTGTTATAGCATTGTTAGGAAATACTATGATTGCTGTGTTAAAATTTATTGCAGCTTTCTTTACGCAGAGCGCATCAATGTCTGCTGAGGCTATCCATTCTTCAGCAGATTCTCTAAATCAAATATTGCTCTTAATAGGCAATAAGAGGTCAAAGAAAAGACATGATGAGTTGCACCCTTTTGGTTATGGACGTGAAGAGTTCTTTTGGGCTTTTATGGTTGCAATATTGTTATTCTTTGGTGGAGCAATATACTCTATCTATGAAGGCGTGCATAAGGCTGTTCATCCAGAACCAATCAAACATTTTTGGTGGGCTATTATAGTTTTGGGAATTTCTATTGTGATAGAAAGCAAATCTTTTATGGTTGCATACAAAGAAATGAAAAAGACCACAAAGGGTTCTTTAGCTAAAGCGATAAAGAAATCAGTAGATACCAATTTAATTGTTATTCTATTAGAAGACGCTGCAGCTCTATCAGGATTGTTTATTGCCTTTCTTTGTACAATATTAGCTACTATAAATCCAATTTTTGATGCACTAGGAAGTATGGCCATTGGTTTGGTATTATGCTACGTTTCTTATTCACTTGTTAACGAATTAAGAAAGTTGATTATTGGAGAGAGTATGCCTAGGGATGAAAGAAGTAAGATTAAGGAAATCATTAATGAATACGAAATTGTAAATCACATCAATAGAATCAAAACGATGGCGATGGGTAGAAACAATTATCTACTTTTATTGTCTATTAATGTGGAAGATTTTACAAAAACATATACAATTGAAGATAGTGTTGAAGATATGAAATCCGAAATTCAGAAAGAGTTTCCTCAGGTAAGTGAAATTTACATTGAAATAAGTGACAGATGATGAATAGCTCTGAGTTTGAAAATTTATTCTACGAAGTAATGGGTGATTTCGTAAAAAAACCCAAACAGATTGAGAAATTATATCTCGATGTAATCAAGAGGTATTCTTCTAAAGGAAGATTTTACCATAACATAGAGCATATATATTCAATGTGTGATTTATGGGTTCAGTATAGAGATAAAATCACGAGACCAAGTTTTGTATTTTTGGCTATTATTTATCACGATATAATTTATAAAACTTACAGAAGTGATAATGAAGAGCAGAGTGCTGAATATTTCCATAATCTAGCATTTAAAAAACACTTTAGTCTAGAAGCTAATGAAATTGTTTACATCAAGGATTTGATAAAATATACAAAGCACAATTGTTTTTTTGATTTAAAGCTACATAAAGATGCACAGTTTTTATTGGACTTTGACTTGGCAGTGCTATCTCAACCTGAAGATGTTTACTCTCAATATACAATTGACATTAGAAAGGAGTATAAGAGATATCCAAACTTTTTATATAAAAAAGGTAGGACGGATGTATTGAAAGGATTTTTAGATAAAGAACAGATTTACCTAACAAAAGAATTTTCTTGTTTTGAAGAAAAAGCAAGAAAAAACATAGAAAATGAAATAAATTTATTAACTTCGTAAAAAAAAGCAGTATGACAAATGAATTCGAAAAGTACGCAGTAAAGCATGTAGGGATTAATTCAATGACCTTGCACGATTATAAGAGCAAGACAAGTGTAGGTTTTGGACCTGTAGGTATGACTCCTTATGTTATCGAGGAAAGACAGATGAACGTTGCTCAGATGGACGTCTTCTCAAGGTTGATGATGGAAAGAATCATATTCTTGGGTACTGGAATAGATGACCAAGTTGCAAATATTATTAATGCACAATTGTTGTTTTTAGAGTCTGTAGATTCAAATAAAGACATTACAATATATCTTAACTCACCAGGGGGATCTGTTTACAGCGGTCTAGCAATTTATGACACGATGAATTTCATCACACCTGATGTTAGTACTATGGTTACAGGTTTGGCAGCTTCAATGGCTTTCGTTCTTGCAACTGCTGGCGCTGATGGAAAAAGATGCGCACTAAAGCACTCTAGATTAATGCAACACCAACCACTTGGAGGTGCATCAGGCCAAGCTTCTGATATTGAAATCACAGCTCGTGAGATTCAAAAGTTGAAAGTAGAGTTGTATGAAATAATTTCTGCTCACACAGGTCAACCTTTTGAAAAAATTCAAGCTGATGCAGACAGAGATTATTGGATGACCGCTAAAGAGGCGAAAGATTATGGAGTTATCGACAGAGTAATTGTCGGTAGAAAGAAAAAATAATACTATGGAAGTTATTAAGCCCCCATATAGAAGAATGTCTATTTTCCTTGCTGGATCCATTGAGATGGGTCTAGCTGAGGATTGGCAGTCTATGATTGAAAAGGAGCTTGATGGACACAATGTTACCATTTATAATCCACGAAGAGATAGTTGGGATTCATCTTGGGTTCAATCTATTCACAACGAGGAGTTCAGAGAACAAGTTGAGTGGGAGTTGGACCATCTAGATAAGTCGGATGTAATCGTGATGTACTTTGATGAAAATACAAAAAGTCCTATTTCTTTATTGGAGTTGGGCTTGTACGCATCAAGCGGAAAAATGATTGTATATTGCCCTGAAGGTTTTTGGAGAAAAGGAAATGTAGATATCGTAGCTCAAAGATATGACATAACACAAGTTAATTCGTTTAATGAGTTGCTTATAGCCCTAAAGAGCGTAGCGAGTAAATACTATAAAAGATGAAAGAGATTAATATAAACGAAAGACAATATTTTTACAAAAAGATTTGTGATGGTCGCTTTGTTTATCCTGTTAAGTATGAATTTTACATTTTAAAAGAAGAGCCTAAGTCTTATATTGTAAAGAAAAAAAGATTTATACTATTTGGGCCTTTAGTGGATGTTGAGGTAAATGAAGAAGCAGTTTATGGCTTTGCCTTCGCCACTGAAAGGATGACAAGATTTTCTGAGTTTCCTACAGATGAAATAAAAAGATTAGAAAAAGCTTTTGTGAAAAATAAAGAAATAGAGAATTCAACATCCATTTCAATATGAAAACAGAAAAAAAGACAATCGCAATATTCCCAGGAACATTTGACCCTTTCACGATTGGGCATCTCAATATATTAGAAAAAGTTGAAGCCATATTTGGTAAAGAGAACGTAATTGTTGCGGTGTTATCAAACCCTACAAAAGTTTCAAAAGAAACATTATCTATTATACAAGATTATGATGATTCATCAAAGAAACTTGTTTTTGAAAGAATTAGAGACACTGGAGTGAATAGAGTTAAGAATCGGCTACCATCTAAAAACGTGGAAGGTCACTTTGGTATGCTAAATGACTATGTGAAGCTGAAAGAAGACGAAGGCTTTGACGTGGTTATTATTAAAGGTCTTAGAAACTCTACTGACTTTGAATATGAATATACTCAGTCAAGATATATGTGGGATCAAAATCCAAACCTGAAAGTGGTATATATACCTTGCGACCCTTTATACACTCACGTTTCATCTAGTGGCTATAAAGCTTTGGAAATTATAAAACCTGGATCTGGATATCACTATCTAGCTAGAGAAGATGATAAATAGCTTTAGAGGATATCACGCTTGGCTGTCAAATATGTATGATTGCGAGATTGAATTTATGGGACATAAGTTCAAATCAGTAGAGAATGCATATATGTTTGCTAAAAGACCACATGATTCAGAATGGTTAAATAAGTGCTTAAGTCTGTCTCCAGGAGATGCAAAGAAAGCTTCTAAGTTGATAATTGTAAGAGAAGATTGGGAAAGTGTCAAGCTATCTGTAATGTATGAATTGCTTAAGCAGAAATTTACGCAAGAGCCATTTAAAACTGATTTATTAAACACTAGAGGTGAAAATATTGTTGAAGGAAACCGATGGAATGATACTTTTTGGGGCGTTGACATTAAATCCAACCCAAATGTGGGTGAGAATTGGCTTGGTAGGTTAATTATGGATATTAGAACAAAAATAAAAAACGGAAAATTATGTTAGGAGCAATTTGTGGAGATGTTATCGGTTCTATTTATGAACGCTTTAACTACAAAGGAAAAGATTTCCCTTTATTTAAAGAGGGAACGAGATTTACAGATGATACAGTTTTGACTATCGCTGTTGCGGATGCTATTATGAATAATAGAGATTACGCTGAAGTATTCAGAGAATATGCAAGGAAACATCCTTTAGCTGGTTATGGAGCTAGTTTTATATCTTGGGTGGATAATTCTGAGATGGGTCCATATAATAGTTGGGGTAATGGTTCTGCTATGAGAGTTTCATCAATAGGGTGGCTATTTAATACTCTTGAAGAAGTTGAGTCTGAAGCTGAAAAATCTGCATCAGTAACTCATAATCACCCTGAAGGTATTAAGGGTGCTCAAGCGGTAGCTTCTGCTATTTTTATGGCTAGAAGTGGAAATAACAAAGATGAAATTAAAAAATATATTGAGCGAACATTTGAATATGACCTAGATAGAAAATTGGATGATATTAGACCTGTTTATGAGTTTGATGTAAGCTGTCAAGGATCTGTTCCTGAGGCTATAATAGCATTTTTAGAGTCTGATGATTATGAGAGTTGCGTGCGAGGCGCAGTATCTATCGGAGGAGATTCAGATACCATAGCAGCTATGGCTGGATCTATAGCAGAAGCATATTACGGTAGTATCCCAAAAGAAATATTAAATCAGTCTTTGAGTTTAGTGTTTAAAGATGAAAAACTTCAAAGTATTGTAGAACAATTTATGAAAAAAGAGTTTTAATTATGCAAGAAAAACTATTTAATATTAAACCAATTAGAGTTGCTAGACCGACATCTGATTCTGTAGACATCACTTCTGTATATATTGAGATGGCCGAATTAATTAATGATTGGGATAATGAAGATATGAACCAAGAAGAATTTGAAGAGTTTGTAGGAGACTTAAAAAATAACTTTTCTTCCTTCGATTTATTTCATGAAGATGGGTACAAGATTGCTCGTAGTTTAGAAAAAAATATGCACTTTGATCCAAATGTAGACCTTGTTGATGACATGGATACGATTCCACATAAATGTAGAGAGTGTGTACGTAGAGAGGTCGAGAAGTGGGTTATTGATTGTGAAATAACTTCAAAATATGAAGTCGGAAATGTAGTTAGGGTAACAGTTCGTAATGTTGAATATATAGGCGAAATAGCTGCTGTTAACTCAAAAGATGCAACCTACACGATATTTATTCAGGAGCTAGGTCATGTAAGAGAAGGTGTCGGAACTCATGGTACTATAAAAAAGTTTGAAGAAATTGAGGAAGATTTCTTCGATGAGAAACACTGGAAGTAATAAAAAATAATTGTAACTTTGTTTGATAAAAATCGTATATAGTTAATATGGAAGATTGGGTATTGTTTGTTTTCAGTAGAAGCAATAAGCATTATTTAATTAATGCAGGATCAGAGGAAGAGGCGTGGAAAACGTTGCAGAAAAAATTCACCTGGAATATTGATCTAGTTAAAAAGGAGTGTAAGTTGGTTCATATCATGAACTCGCTGAGTAATGATGTAATTGTTTTATGATGAAAGATTTTTTGATATTTGTACTTTTTATTTTAATATCTGCCGTGTTGTGGATTTTTGCTACATCATTAACGGTTACAGGTCAGGGTGGTAATAATACAAGATATGCTTTTATTGCTAAGAGTATGTTTTATTGGGCAGCTGTAATCTCAGCTTTTATTTTTGGATATTTAATGCACTAATAAGTTATGGGAAAATTTGAATCAGAAATAAATTATTGGATAAAGTCTGAAGAAGATTCAGACTTTAATGTAGAGGTAATGTCTACAGAGTGTACAAAAGTTCCAGAGGTTGGTGAAGTCATTCACATAAACAATGAGTTTGACACAGATTGGGCTGAAAGCGTTTTTAAGAATGAGAGCTGGTTCAGTAAATACCAAAACTTGGGGTTTAAGAAAGCTCCTTATATCCCAGATCCTGAAACTTGCGTCAGAGGTGATTTTAAAGTAGTTAGTGTCAAAAGATATATAAAAAAGAGATATCATAAAGGATTGTTATCAGACATTTTTAAAGAGTCAAACTCTAAAGCATCAATTCCAATAAGTACAACATTGGAAATTTTTGAGGTGTTTATTGAGCCATTAACTTAATATAAGGAGCAATTGCTCCTTTTTTTTTGTCTTGTTGTTTATTAAATAATATTTTGTTTATTATAAAACAAAATAAAGATATATTTATTTAATAAACAAAAGATTATGAAAAGATTACTTTTAACATTATTTTCAGCGCTAAGCGTATTGTTACACGGTCAAACTGTGATTCAATATGACTATATGGAAACATGGTCAACAGGCTATGCAACTTCTGGATGGTGGACTCCAGCGACAACTGCAACATGGGCAACAAACACTTCAGTCTCTCCTACTCAAAGCGCAGTAATATATGGGCTTGGTAATGGAACATCTGGAGTTGAACAGGATTGGTATTCTTTACCAAACATAACTGGCTTAAATACATCACATCCATATCAATTAAAATTCAATTTAGCATCTCAAACATTTACAGGTCCTACGGCAGCAACACGTGGCGTTGATGCAGCAGATTTAGTTGAGGTTCAAGTTTCAAGAAATGGAGGCGCATATGTTTCTGAGCTTAGAATTACAGGAAATGCAAATGCAATTTGGTCATATACTGCAACAGGTGTAATCAGTCACAACGCAAATGGTTCATATACAAATTCTTTAGCTCCAACAGGTGACATATATCAAGCTCCTGCAGGTTCAACTACAACAGGACCATCTACAGTTACTTTGAATTTCCCTTCTGGAATTTCCCAAATAGCAGTTGATATTTTCTGTAGAATAAATTCAGCTGGCGAGGAATGGTGGATTGATAATATTGAATTGATAGAAATATTCCCACTACCAATAGAGTTAATAAGCTTTGAGGGTGTTAATTTTGAAAGTTATAACTTATTAACTTGGTCTAGCGCTTCTGAGTATGATAATGATTACTACTTATTGGAAAGATCAATTGATGGTTATGAGTGGTCTGTAATCGATAATCAACAAGGTGCGGGCAATTCTTCCATTAAAATTGATTATAGTTTTAGAGACTTTACTTATGAGCCAGCAATTAATTACTATAGATTATCTCAAGTTGATTTTAATGGCAACTCTGAAACATTTAAGGTGATGGCTATTAATAATTTAGGTAAAACAAAACAAATTTTGTTTTTAACAAATATACTAGGTCAAATTGTGGGGGATGACGCTACGGGTATTTTGATTGTTCATTATAGCGATGGGACAAGCGAAAAAATATACAAATAAGTAAAAAGGGCTAGATTAATTCTAGCCCTTTTTTTTATGCTCTCTCTAGCGTAATCTCTAGCGTGGGCTTACCGCCAATCATTATGTTGGAAACACAGTCATAAGTAATGTCCTTTACCTCAAGACCTATCGGTTTGTTTTCTGCGTTAAGAACCAATATTCTAGATCCTATTCCCAATGAAGCTAATATTTCTTTATTTGGAAGCTTTATTTCAGACTCCGTATAGAATAGATTGATTTTTATATCAACAGCGTCAAAAAGAGATAAAGGTTTTTGGTCATCAAACTTTTTGTCTAACCCACTTAATGTAGTTGTGTATTTTTCAATTATCTGCTTGAGTTCTTCCTCTCTCTTTTCTATATCAGACTTTACCTCTTGAATTTTTTCATCAACAGCCTGTGTGATTTTTTGAGCATTCTCTTCTACATAGTCTTTTCTGACAACTTCTTCTTTTTTAATTACCTGAGGTGTAAGACCCTCCAATACTCTTCTTCCTTGGTCATATTCTTTTATAAGCCCAAGCATATAAGCCTCTGTTGATTTGGCTTCGTCAAAGTAAGGCGAATTCCTGTGGTTGTATTTCATCAGGATCATCTCAACAGCAGAGTGCTCCATTCTGTGGTACTTTTCTACCAGGTCATTAACATATTGAATGTATTCAGGATTGTAATAAGAATACAAATCTGTAAGCAAATGTTTAAAGCTATCTTTTGTCATAGTGTTTTTAATAAAAATAGCCTAAAAAAGAAAAAAAATAAAGGGCTGATTATTCAGCCCTTTTAAATATCTTTGATAACATAAAGGTAGTTTTGAAATAATCTCCATATCTTGCTGTATCATCTATGTGAAAATCTATGTTATGCTTTGCACAATAATCACCTTTTGTGCGATCCCAAAGCTCTCCTTCCAACCAAGGGTTTCCATCATCATCTTCCCAAACTTTAGTTCCTTTTTCTACGTGATAGTCAGAGATTGAGAAGAAGTGAGTGTATGATAAATCTAAATCTTTTATTTCATCTAGTGCTCCATCTGAAACTCTACGACCCGTAATTATATGAACTTCATGACCTGCATTTACAAATAACCTAGACAACTCAGAAAAGAATTCAGGATTTGCATCACAAATACCATGTATGTCAAGGCCTATTTTTAACTTCTTCTTAGGTGATTTGAATTTGGGCAATAATTCAATAGCCTTCAGTAAAAGTAAAGCACAAAACATAATTGTTATTGGTATGGCATACATATCTCTAGTGGGTTGAAATGCAGAGTCCATAAAATAATTTAACAGAATGATGTTGGGCAATATAAGTGCTATTATAAACACCCAAGAAAGTATTTTTTTTACAATCTTCATAATTACATATATTCTTTTAACAATTTACGACTAGAGTGAGTTTTAAGCTTTCTAATACACTTCTCTTTAATTTGTCGAACTCTTTCTCTGCTTAATTCTAGTTTTTCACCAATTTCGTGCAAACTCTTTTCTTCACAATTTATCCCATAATAAGAAAGTAGTACGTATTTTTCTACCGATGATAATCGTTCGGAAACTTGTAGGATTGTTGTTGTAAGATCAGATTGAGCAATTTTCTTAGACATATCTTCAAGCCCTTCGCCTGAAATCAATTCGTGCATTGTACCAGAATCATCACTATTTGAAATTTGCGCATCCATAGAAGCAGGTTTTGATGTACAATGCAGTATTTCATACACCAAAGATTCATTAATTGTATCTTCGTGCTTTTCTTCGTAGGCTTCTGCGATTTCAGCAGTTGTGGGTTTACGCTCAAGAATTTGCTCTAGCTCGCTGCTGATATTTTTTAGTTTGTTGCTTGTTAGAATTTTATTTGAAGGTATTCTAATAACCTTACCATTTTCTGCTATATATTGTGTAATTGCTTGTCTAATCCACCAAACGGCATATGAAATGAATTTAAACCCTTTCGTCTCATCAAATCTTCTCGCAGCTTCAAGAACTCCTATATTTCCTGCTGAGATTAAATCACTAAGCAATTCACCAGATGATTGATATTGTTTTGCAACACTGACAACAAACCTGAGGTTTGCTCTAGCTAGTGTTTCAACAGCACTTTCATCTCCAGCTTTTGCTAGTCTTGCTAGTCTTACTTCTTCCTCTGCAGTAATCATAGGAATCGAACTGATTTCTGTAAAATACTTGTTTAATGATTGTGTGTCACGAGTTGTGATTTGTTGTGAAATTTTTAATTGTCTCATTAAATTTTATTAAATTACTGGCAGGTGACAGATTTTACATGAGAGTGAATATACTACCTATAGGTGAGTAATTAATATATTTTTTAAATCACCCACCAAATTATCACATTTCTATCATCTCTTTTAAGCTAACAACAACACCAACTTACTGAATCAGTAAAAGTTAATGCAGAGTTAATGCCTAAATAATGCATATTTGAATATTAATAATAATGCATGAAATAAACGTTGAAGCAGAAAATAAGTTGTAAATTGCATCTCTCATTTACATTTTCCCACTTCTGGTATTTATTTGGTATTTCCTGGCTGTCTCATTCCTCTCTGCAATGAATTATGAATAATAATTCTTCAGTGAGTGCACATCGGTTGTACACTC
>JAUKPS010149091.1:0-14549 GCA_032273165.1 Chlorellidium tetrabotrys | reverse complement strand
CAGATTTCCTGAAGGCCTGCAATGCCCACCATTACCAGTCTCGTCAGTTCCGTGGATTCTCAGCAGAATCTGACCGTCAACATAAGCTGGGATAGTGCTGACACCGGCACGGTGGTCATCCTTGATGCGGGCAGCTCGCCCGTCAACGGTACGGTAACGGCAAGCGGGCCGGGCTGGACCACCTGGCAGCCGACCGGTGGAGCGATGCAGGCGGGGCAACCCTACTGGGCGCAAGTGACCGTCGCGCAGGTGCCGAGCCTGAAGGTGCCGTTGCTGTGGACCGCACCCAGCGCCGTCACAACCCGCTACGACGGCACCACCATTGCAGTGTCCTGGACTGCGCCAACTGGATTTCCCACGCCCGGCAGTTACGTCGTCACGATCGCCGGCGGGGCGGTGACCGAAAGCATTACCGTGACCGGCACAGTTGCCGAAATCATCGCCTTGCCTTCGCTACCCGCCAATACCAACTGGAGCGTTAGCGTACAACCCTCGCTGAATGTGGCGCAAGGGCCGTCCGCCAGTGGCACAGTGCTTACTATCACGACCGCCGTGGCCGCGGTGACCTGCTCGAGCAATGGCGATGGCACCGGTGCACTCGTCATTACACCGGGCCAGACCAGCTACACCCAGTTTGTCGCCACGCTGAGCCAGAACAATGTGCCCGTGTTGTCGGGCACGCTCAGCTACGGCGGGCTGCCGATGACGCTGCAAATCCCGTCCGGCAACTGGCCCTTGTCCGCAGCGGGCGGCTACAGCATCGCGTTGCAAGGCTCCTCGGCCAGCAATGCGACCGGCCCCGCCGGTCCCGCGCTTGCCGTGTTGGTAACGGCCCCGTTCATCGTGTTGGCGCAATTGGACAGTGGCGCCACCAACACCGTCAGCATCAACATCGTTCCACCGCCAGGGGTGCCCGTACCGAGCGGATTTGCGGTTCGGGTCACCCAAGGCAGCACCACGGTGGGCAACGGCGGCTTCAACGGCAGCAGCGCTACCGTGACCCTCAACAGCAGCTACAGCGCCGGCGCAGCAACCGTACTGACCGTATGGTCCATGATTGGCAGCAATTCCACGGGCCCATCCTCCAGCCTGACGCTGCTTACACAGGCCAGCACGCTGGCGAGTCTTGATTTCGATGCAGGAATCTTGAATGCCAGCTGGACTGCAGTCTCCGGTGCCGGCGCCTACCAGTTTACGGTGATGAACGGCAGTAGCGCTATCAGCCAGATCGTGGTTAGCACCACCGGGGCCAGCGTGCCTTTGCCGGCGGTGCCGTATAGCGTGACGGTGCGTACGCAGTCCGTCAGCGGCGGCACCACTGTTCTCGGCCCGATGGCGACGCCGGTGGCCGGGCTGCATAGCGCCACCCAGGCGCTCGGGGTGCGCTTTTCTCTGGGGGGCGTCGCCACGTTTTCATGGCTGCAAAATACCGACCCCGGTGTGAGTGGCTACACGGTGAACACGTTCGACGGGGCCCTGCCCACCGGCGCCGCAGTGATGGTTAGCGGTGCCGGCACGCTATCCACGCCGCTGCCGGCGGCTTCCATCATCGTCGGCGCCAACGGCTTGGCGCAACTGCGTGCGACGGGCACAGATGCAGCCACGAGTTGCGCGCTGGCTGGACCGCGCAGCGAATTGCTGCCTATCCTGAGCAACCCGCCCACCCAGTTGACTGCAAGCTATGACGGCGCGACTGCGCAATTGAACTGGGCTCCACCGGCTGGCAACTCGGTGGATGGCTACCAGGTGACCTTGACGGATTCATCGGGCATGGTGGCCACCGTGGTTACGCGCACACCGGTAGCCAGCTTGAGCTTGCCGTATGCCGCGCAAAGCAGCAGCGTGGTCAGTGTCGCGGTACAGGCCACCGGTGGCAATGCCCTGGGTGCGGCCGTGAGTACACCATTGCTTCAACCGGGTCTGTTCCTGTCCAACGCGAGCACCAATGCACCTTACCTGTGGCCCTCAGCCAGCCTCCAGTTCGGTGCGCAGGCACTGGGAATCCTGCTGCCCGGGATTCTTTCCAATCCTCAAAGCACCTTGCCGAGCAATGCTTCGTTCACCCTGACCACCGCGACCCAGGCGCCCTGGGCCTATCTGCTGACGGTGAATACCGCAAGTCCGGCCTGGACCTTTGACGGCAATGCAATACGTCCGGGGGTGCAAAGCGACATCACCGATTTTTTAAGCAAGATGAGCGATCAGGGACTGACCGCGCAAGGCGACTTGCAGCTGCGCCAGGCGTTTGCGCGTGTTTTACCGCTCACTTTCGTCGAAACCTTGTATTACGGCTACGGGTTCAATGTTGCCGATGACGGCACCGGCGCCAACCTGGGCCAGGTCGATCTCACGCCGGGCCTCGTGCTGCGCGTGGAGTTCGAAAGCTACCAGACCCTGCCTGCTTCGCTGCAGGCTCAGAATGCGGGCATGGTTGGCGCCAGCGTGGCCTGGTACGACATCAACAGCTATCGCAGCGGCACGGCGTGGCGTCAAGGCTTCGATGCGTTCCTGTCGCGGCTGGTCGGGCATGGCACGACCTTCCCCGGTCCGAACGGCGGGGTGACATCCCCCACGCAGACTGGTGCTGGCGGGAGTCCGGATCTCTACTACCCCAACTTCCTGCAGGCGTACTACCGCCTGCTGTATCCCGTTAACTTCCTCAAGTCCTACGATCCGTCTGTTTCGAACAATCTGCGCGACAACGTCACCCTGATCGCCGCCGCCACCCGCGCCGACCTGGATGCCGCCACCAACGTGCTGCGCAATCCCGGCGTTTCCTACCAACCGGTGAACGCGGTGTACTTCCGTGGCCGGGCACTCGTCAGTCCTAATATCTACGTCACCCTGAACCAGCAGCCATTGACGGTGCCAATGGGCACCAGTGTCGCCAATCTGCTGGAACGTTTTGCACGGCGCAACCTGTCCGGACAGGGACCGGCCGGCGTGACGTTGCAGCGCGGGCTGGCCGGCGTCGGTGTCAATGGTTGGGCCGCTTCGCGCCAGGTGGCCGTGCGTCTGGACTGGGCTGGTGGTTTTGTGTACGGCTCAGGCAGCGACTGGCTGGATCTGCCGCTGCTGCATGGTGACAGCGTCAACGTGGCGCTGGACTGAGTCGCAATGGCCGTTGACGCGCCCGTCTTTCGCCAGGATGGCGGACTGAACCTGTATTGGCTGGAGGGCGCTGCGGCTATTGCCTACCTGCCTTCTGCCGGTAGCAGTTTCAGCGACCCCATCACGCTGGCGCAGGCCTGGGCCGATAGCAGCGGTGTCTATCTCTTCCTCGATGCCAGGCCCGCCGACACCAGCACCGCGCTACCCCTCTGGCGCGCGTTCGTGGCGCGGCTCGGTTTCGCGGGTGCCTTGCGTTTCGTGTGGCTGCAAACCGCCGGACTACCACCGTCGGCCTGGCGTGCCTCGGTGCTGCAGGTCACCGGACCGGCGAGCGGCAACCCGGCGGCGACGGCGCTGGCGTTGCCGGCCAGATTCGATGCCTCGCCTTATGCGCTCTTTATTGGCCAGGGCAGCACCATCACGATCGCCGATGCCGGCAGCGGTTGGGGATTTACGGTAACGGCCGCCAATGGCCACGCCTTGTTGTGGGAAAACCCTGCAACTGAAATTGCGCTCACCGGCGCCATGCTTAAGCTGCCGTTTAGCGGCGCTGGTGCCGGCTGCCTGGGTTTCGGGCTGCCGGTATCCGATTTCAGCGCGCTCGGTGCCGGGGTTTCCTATTTCTACGACGACACCGACTTCGTCGATGCACCGGTGACTGACAATCCACCGCCGCGGCAGCGCACCGGCTATGTCAGCCAGCTATTCCTGCCGCTCTTCGATGGTGCGACCACGATGACGCTTGCCGGCTTGTTCGATCCGGCGCAGCCGTTGAATGGCGCGCGCAGCCACTTCGCGCTTCCAAATGGTGCCGGTACACCTGCCATGGCTTGTACTCTCGCGAGCCCTCGCGGCCATTCCATCACCATGACACCGCTACCTGCCGGTGGCAGTGTGCCCGATGCACGGCTGGTCTTTCAGGATGCCGCCATCTACCGGGAAGGCGGCCCGGATTATGTGCCACCCTATTACCTGCACCTGGTGCCCGAGGGCGCATTTACCCTGTCTGTCTCGGTGCCCCTTGCGGTGCAGCGTGCCCTGGCTGAAGCAAGCCAGACCACGCCGCCGTGGGTGCCTGTGGAGCGGCTGGTATGCGGAATTTCCGGGATGGAGTACATCGGGCTGTCCGCTGCGGCTGGGTGCCAGATCGTTTTTCGGAGCGGGCAGGCCGGCTATGCCGTCAATGCCGCTGAAGGCGTGGCGCCCGCCGATACGTCGGCGGCATTGAGCAATTTGTGCCGCACCGCGTGGGTGCAAGTGCTCCCGCCCGCCGCCGGCGCAGCGCTGAACTATTTTTCGCAACCAGAGCAGGCCCCGCTCTACGGGGCGACGGCGCTGTCCGTCGCAAGCACGGCAAGGCAAATACCGCCTCCACCGGTCCAGTCCTTTCTTTATTTCAACGAACTACCCTCGGTACAACTTAACGGCACCAGCTTTTATCCGCTGGCGCCGTACCGCGGCGTTGAATCCGGCGAGTCCGAAAATGCCCGACGGGTGGAGGCCACGGGCGTGGCCCCCGCAAGGCGCAAAGCCATCGTCCCACCGGTTGGTGGGCAAACGGCCGACGATCCGGTGCTGATGAAGAGCGTGACGCCGCAAGGCTTGCTCGTGACCTGGGACCAGAACAACCCGTCGGCCTGGTCCAGCCTGGTGCTGGGCAACGACGTTGATCCGGTGGCGCAGGAAAATAATCTCCTGACTTTCACCCGCATCCTGGCGCCGCTGCGGACCGCCCTGCAGACCAACCGCCTGATGATGGTCGCCGCCTGCCCGGACACTTTCTTGCTGGGGGGGTCGGTGCGCTACGGTCCCAAGGCCGATACGTTTGCCGGCCTGCTCGCGGGTGCACCGGGGGATGCCGTCTACACGGCGGTTTCCGCCTGGTACAAGACCCACAGCTATCCCGAGTCGCCGGATGAGGCCGCCTTCCAGACCCTGCTGGACGGCATTCCTGGTATCACCATCGACACGGCGCATTTCAAGGCGCTACGGCTGGCGGCCGGCCTGCTCAACGCCAAGGTGTCGGGCTGGCGCTTTCCGTTTTCCCCCTGGACGTGGGCGAAGGAGGGCGCCCCGCGATGCGCCGGCGACACGGATCCGGGCACGCTGGTGATCCTCAAGTTCGCGCCGGGAAAGCTGTCCGACCTGGCTGCCGACGTGGCCGCCTGGGCCTGGAGCGACGTCTCCAGCTTCGGCGGGAGTCCGGCCAAGGTGCGTGACAAGCTGCTGGCGGTGATTGTCGATGCGCGGACCCGGCACAGTGTTCCAGGCGGCCCCCCTTCGCCGTATGACCATTTCATAGACCAGGTGGTCGACAACCCCTACTGGTCCGGCGTTTTGGTTCTGGGTTGCCCGGTGCCGCTTACCAGCCTGCCCAAACCGCTGGAATGCCTTGCCGCAGGCATCGATCCGGCGCATTTCGCCGCACACCATATTGGGCTGAACGCCACCGCGTTCCAGGTAGCCAGCGATGACATCGTGTTGTCGCAGACTTCGATGTTTGGCCTGATCGACTACCAGAGTCCCAAATCGCTGCACCTGGATCCTTCGCCGGATGCCGGTTTCGCCTACCAGGTACGCAGCCTGACGGTCGAGTTCCGCAACTCGGCCATCCGCAGTTTCGCCTGCAGCGTGGAACTGCTGCTGCCGCAGCTGTTTGGTTCTCAGCTGACGCAACGCGATACCCAGCGCGGCAACTGCCTGTTGATGAATGGCACCTTCCAGCGTCCCGCCGGGGCGGCATCGGACGCCGAAGGAACCTATGTGTTCCGCCTGGTGGGTGCGGATATTTTTGATGTGACCGGCTCGGTGCTGCGCACGGTGGACATCACCGGGGCCAGCTTTGGCACTACCGTCCCGGCCGACACCAGCAGGCCCGACGCCCTTGTGCAGGCGCAGTTCCGCTTGGCCGGGCGGCTGACGTTCACCGAGTTCACCGACTTTGACGTGCTCGGCTACGGCCCAGGCACCGATGACGATGATGCATTGAGCAGCCTGGGTTTCAACAACCTGCTGCTCAACCTTTCCTTTCCGTATTACCACCCGGAACAAGCTCCGATCTTTCGCGAAGAGGCGGACAAACTCAGCGTGGATCCCGCCAGCGTGCCGCGCAGGAACGCCATGATCAGCCGTTTCCCCGTGCGCCTGGCCGGGCTCACGGGTATTCCATCGGCCGATGGCGCCGCACCGCGTGAGCTGGGCTACGTCACCGCCGACACGCCGCTGCCGCAAAGCCGCCTGGAGGCGCCATGGTGGGGCATCTTGTATGAGATCGATCTGGGCACCAGCGGCGCACTGTCGGCCGGTTCGGCACTCACCTTGACAGTGCTGGCGGCCTGGACCCGCCAAGGCGTGCGTGACGACAGCCCGCCGCTGTTCGTCGGCGTCCATCTGCCGGGATTGCGCGACCTGGTGGGTGCGAACCTGCCTTTCGAAAGTTTTTTACGGCTGGGCTTCAAAAACATCCAGTTCGGCGCCTACGACACTGCCGATGGCCGAGCCTACATGCTGCGCTTCAGGCGCTTTCTGATCGGCGTGCTGGGCTTGTCGTTTCCACCCGGCAACATGGACATCGTGCTGTTCGGCAACCCGGACGGCAGCAAGGGAAAGATCGGCTGGTACGCCGCTTATTCCGCCGACGACGATGAGAAAAAACAACTGCTGGCCTCGCCGGCACGCCTGCGGCGTGCGGCACGGCGCGGGCAGATAGGGCGGAGCTAGGAGGCGCGATGGCAACCGGCAAGGTAGTTTGCAACGTTCTCTACAGCGGCCAGGGCATGTGCAACCTGGTGCAGGTATTTGATACAGCCGATGACCTGACCTACCTGTTCCTGTTCGATTTCGGCTGCGACAAAGATAAAGTGACCGTCGTAGCAGCAACACTGCCCTACCTGGTCAAGGCCATCACCGATCACGGAACGATAGATGTGCTGGTCATGTCGCATACCGACACCGATCACTGGAACGTCCTGCCCGACCTGTTCGAGAAACTTCCAAAGACAGTCAAGGTGAAAAAGGCCGCGATACCGATCGGCGACTGGACCGGCGAGAAGGTCACTTTCAAGACGACGCTGGAAGGTCGAATGGTAGCGAAAAAAGACCTCACTTTGTTTCCTGCCGCATATTCCAACATTGGCCTTGGCACCGCGCCGATCACTTCTTGGTGGAAAGAGAGTGATGTGTCTCTCAACATCCTGGCGGCCTCGGTCAAGAAATCCGATGTTTCGACACGTGCCAAGAAAACCACCATCGAGACCAATACCGCCTCTGTCGTTGTACGCTGCTGTTTCGGCACCAATCACGTGGTGTTCACCGCTGACGCCACCTCGTTCACGATCCAATATATCAACACGCGGATGGGTACCTACACGTTTTCCGGCCACAACCTGCTGACCACCGCACCGCACCACGGTTCGATCACCACGCTACACGCAAAGTGGGATGTGCTGAAGAAATTTGTCGACGCTCTCAAGCCCCAGTGCGTGCTGGCCAGCGCCGAGATGAAGGGGGGTCTTAACCATCCCAATGCTTGCATCGTTGCCAGAATGGCGACGCACCTGAACGCGGATCAAGTGGACGACCATGAACTGGTGCTGTTTTTTCAGGCCAAGTCACCAACGTGCGAGAAAGAAAAGTTGTATTCCGATCTCAAAAAAGCGGCCGTGGCTGCGAACAAGGGTGACAAGCCACCCGACTGGTTTTCCTTTGCCACCAGCAAGAACATTTTCACGACGCTCGACACCAAGACGACTTATACCGGGCGCTGGATATTCACGATGAATGCCGACGACTCGACGAGCGTGACGAGCGGTTCCCTCGCCAGCACGATTGGCGTGGGTTTGTCGCCGCAACCCTTCCCGCGCGAGGTCCAGCCTGAAGCGCTGGCGTTCACCGTGGGTGAGATGCTGCCGCCGCTGCTGAGGCCGCATGTCGCCGCGCCTGGGTTCGACCCCGTCCCCGTAGAAGCTTTCAAGCCGGAACGGTAAGCAGGACACCGCATGCCCCTGCAGCAACTGATCGACGATTTCGCGCCCGATGGCGACGGCATTACCCGCATCACGTCCGCCAAGCCGGCCGGTGCCGGGCCGCTGCTGGCGCGGCTGGGCCTGGGTGACGGGCCGCTGGAATTTACGCAGCCGCAGACGATCACCGGCAGCACCACCGTGACGCTGGTCGGCAATGTTTCGTGGCGCAGCAGCAGCGGGCGCGCCAGCATTGTCGGCAGCGAGCTGGCCGGCGGCGGCTACCGGCTGGTGTTCCAGTTGGACATCCGCAGCCCGAGCCCATGGACCTTTGGCAGCGCCTTCCCGGTGCTGCCCGGCATGTGGCGTGCCGACGCGGTCGGGCTGACCGAAAGCCCCTCTTACCTGCTGACGCTGCGCCTCGACCAGCCCAGTGTGCTTGCCGACAACACGCCCCTGCAGCCTGGTCTGGCGCCTGCGCGGCTGCGTGGCTGGTTGCCGATGACCGGGGACCTCGCCGCCTACGCCGGCTACGTCGGCGCTGCGCCGCTCGGGCTGGACGGCACGTTCACCCTTGACGCCGAAGGCAACGGGCATCTGGTGCTGGATGCGCTGGCCGATCATGCGCCCTCCGCCGTCCCCGGCCTGGCCGGCACGGCCCTGTCCGGCATCGGCCTGCGGCTGACCACGGAGATGCCCGACGACCTGGCGACCGAACCGGACGCCACCATGTCGGCACTGCTGCTCGTCGCCCATGTGCCGTTCAACAACTCGCCGGTCGAAATTACCGCACCGCTGCTGTGGGGTGAATTTGTCTGGCCGCTGTTCGCCAACTTGCGGTGGGTGGTGCCGCGCTTGACCCTGACCAACGGCCTGGCGTCGGTCGGGCAACTGTTCGGCCTGCCCGCGGGCGATTTCGAATTGCCGCCCGGCATCGACCTGCTCAACCAGTTCTATCTCGCCGAGCTGGGCGTGGGGCTGGTGCCGCCCTCTGCAGGGGGGCTGCTGCCGTCGGTGCAATACCTGTCTGCAACGATCTCGTCGGATCACCGTTGGGCGCCGCCTGTGCCTTATCTCCATATCGACAAGGTCAGCAGCAACTGGGTGTTCTATTTTTACGACGCCGTTGAACCTTCGCTGGCAGCGACCGTGGGCGGCGACCTGGTGTTGGGCGGCGGGCAGAAGGCGGTCCGGACCTGGGAGTTGTACGGCCCGCCGGACGCCTTTCCACCGGCGGAAGTGCCGGACCCGGCAAGCAGCATCCGTTTTCGCGTGCGCGTTTCCTACCCCGATTGGGAGATAGAGGGCCAGCTGCTCAATGAAGACGGGGATTCGACGGTACCTTTGCTGGACGTGTTCCGCGCCTTCAATTTCGACGGTTCCGGCGGACCCCTGGACCAGGGCCTGAAGCTGAACGAGGTGATGTTCCGTGCATCGATTCCGGAGCAGACCTTCAATCTGTCCGGTTCGCTGACGACGACGTGGAGCATTCCGGTTGGCAACGTCGCCTTCCAGCTCAGCCAGGTGTGGATGTGGGTCAACGTCAGCCAGAGCGGCATTACCGGCGGCATGACCGGCATCTTCTACGCGGTGGCGCCCGGCCCGGGAGGAGAGCAGACGCCGGGCTTCCTGCTGTCGGCCAGCTACCTCGGGGACGGGCGCTGGAAGTTTTCCGGCGAAATGATCGGGCAGCTGGAGCTGGTCACCTTCCTGTCCGCCATTGCAGGCCTGGCACCGCCGGCATGGGTACAAGGACTGAGCGTGACGCTGACCCGGCTTGCGCTGGGTTTTGACAGTGGTGACAACAGCTACCGGGCCGAAGGCGCGGCGGTGGCCAAGTGGGTCATCAACGCGCTCGGCATCAGCCAGCTGGCGCTCACCGCCGAGGCCGAGGTGGAAAAAACAGCCGCATGGCCCACGCCCCAGGGCAAGTTGAAAGGCAGCTTTGCCATCAACAAGATCAGTGTCATGGCGGGCGTGGAACTGACGCGCGACCAGATGACGTATATGTTCGGCATCCGCTTTGACCAGCTGGAACTGGTGGCCAGCACGGCCTGGAGCAACGAGGGCGGCACCAACCACCAGGTCCTCAACGTCCAGATGCGGGGCATGACGCTGGGGGGAATACTGGAATACCTGGTGCGCCTGGCCGCGCCGGCTTCGGATTTCAGCCTGGAAGCGCCTTGGAACCTGCTCAACAGCATCGACCTGTCCAATTTCCTGCTGACACTGGACCGCGTCAACAACACCGTGACCCTCAGCTACAAGGTAGATGCCAATCTCGGCTTCATGTACCTCAATACCGTTGGCGTGCGCTACACCTACAGCGGCAAGGGGCGCGTCAATCTGGTGCTGACCGGCCGCATCCTGGATCGCGAATACGGCGGTGACAGCGGCAATGCGCCGTTGGGTTGGGACGTGGTCAACGATCCGCCGCCGGCGCTGCCGGGCAAGGGGCCGCGCCTCATCGACCTGCGCTACCTGGGCATGGGGCAGCACGTCACACTGACCAATATGGGGGATTTCACGACCGTGCAGCAGGCCATCACCGCGCTGCGGGAGGAAATGAAGGCCGCCGATGACCCGCAAAAAAATCCGGTGGGCCAGGGCAACCTGCCGCAACTGGTGTTCAGCGACCTGTCGCAGTGGATGGTCGGGTTGGACATCACGGTCATGGACACGGTTTCGGTGGCGCTGGTGCTGCATGACCCGGACCTGTACGGCCTGCTGATTTCGCTGGGGGGGCCGGAGGCCGGAGGCTTGTCCGGTTTCAGTTTCGAGCTGCTGTACCGCAAGGTCACAGACGATATTGGCGTGTTCCGCGTGCAAGTCAAGGTGCCCGACATGTTCCGCCAGATCGAGCTGGGCGCCGTATCGGTCACGCTTGGCATCATCACGGTAGAGATCTACACCAACGGCAATTTCATGGTGGATCTGGGTTTCCCGCACAACCGGGACTATTCGGTGTCGTTCGCGGTGCAGGTGCTGCCTTTCATCGGACGAGGCGGCATCTATTTTGCCCGACTCACCGGGGCCACGTCGCGTCGCGTGCCGGTCATTACCAACGGCAATTTTGAGCCGGTGCTGGAACTTGGTGTCGGCCTGGCGGTGGGGCTGGGCAAGGAGTTCAACAAAGGGCCGCTCAGTGCCGGGCTGTACGTCGAACTGGAAGTCATCATCGAAGGGGTGCTGGCGTGGTTCCATCCGACGGACTCCGCGCAATCCGCCGCACGTTACCACTGGGTGCAAGGCTTGGCGGGAATTTCCGGCAAGCTGTACGGCAAGGTCGACTTCAAGATCATCCGTGTGTCGGTCAGCGTGAGCCTGCATGCCTATGCCATGGTGACGCTGGAGTCCTACCAGGCCACACTGGTGGAGCTGGAAGTCGGCGTAGAGGCCAGCGCCGAAGTCACCATCCTGTTCATTTCGATCAGCTTCAGTTTCAGCATTACCATCCACGAAAGTTTCGTGCTTGGCAGCAGCAGCACGCCGCCGTGGATTTTGGCCGCCAACCAGTCGCGCCGTACTCCAAACACACATCTCGGGCACATGCTGCCGCCACGCCGGCGCAGCTATCTCCAGGTGGTCGGTCATACCCGCAACGCCTACCTTGCCCTTTTGCGCCAGAGCCACCCGGCTCGCTACGGCCAGTTGATGGCCGGCATGCTCGACAGCAGCTGCGACAACTACATCCTGACGTGGGACAAAACCGCGAAGGTGTTCCCCGATCAACTCGCACACCCGGTGATCCTGCGGGTGATGCTGCTGCCCGCCGTCGACAAGGTCACGGCAGCTTTTTCGCCGTCCCAGCCGCCGTCCAATCCCAATCCGGACTACCGGGCTTCGGTGGTGCTGTCGGTGGACAACGGCAATAACCTGCCGCCGGCGGATAACAGCGATGCGCCGCGGCGACCCTCCGTGGCGCTGAGCGCGCATGCCGATGATGTGGCCGACCTGGGCTTCAACGTGCTGGTGGAGGCATTCCTGCGATGGGCGCTCCTGGCGCTGCCGGATCACGGCCAGTGGCCCAACCTCGCGGTGGCCGGGCAGGTCGATCTCCTGGCGGAGCAGATGGCCTGTCCGCAAACCTCCAGCACGGGATTCGGCTGGGAAGCGCTTTCCGGTTTCATCGACAACAATCTCCAGCTGCGTGTCTGCATGCCGCCGGCGGGCGCCGTTGCGGCCACCACCTTCGGTGGCAGCCTGTTTCCGATTCCTCCGCTGGTGAAGTGGGACGCCAGCATCAGCGGCCGCAGCCGCAATTTCTGGCTGTTCAGCCAGGTCGACCAGGCCTACGAAACAGAGCTGTCCCGTTATTTCGACACGCTCGACCCGTTGCCGTCCCGAAACGGCAACGGCGGCGGTGCAGCCGATGAGGGTTTCGAATCCGCCGCCACTTTTGTATTCCGTGATGCCATGCTGATCCTCGCCAAGACGGCGGTGGAGGAGGCGCAAACCTTGTTGCGCGCCTGGCCCTACGCGAGCCAGGGAGGCGAGTCCCTGCAAGATATCGCGGACTGGTTCTCCCAGGTCAGCGTGCAATACATTAAGCACGCCGGCGATACAGTGGACCAGGTGGCTGCCTTTTATGGGATGTCCGCGAGCGAACTTGTCGCGCTCAATCTGAATATCGTTGGGACGCTGGCCACTACCCCGGTCAACCAGGCCTTGCCGGTTACCTTGGGCGTGACTGCCGAATCGCTGGCCGTCGCCAACGCCAACGTCGCGCTGGCGGCCGCAACGCTGGATCTGGGCGATGTACCGACACAGGTGCGTGTCGCCGCGCCAAGTCTTCTTGTGCCGCCTCCCGTGGCCGAAACGCTGGCTGTGCTTGCCGGCCGTTTCGGGAAAGTCCCCGCCGATATCGCGCAGGGAGACACGCTGACTTCGACCAAACTGCTGCGCCCCGGCGCCGGCGTCGATGTGTCCACCATGATTTTTGCCAATCCGGACAACCTCACGCTGGCCACGGCCACTGCCGTGCTGTTCGCGCGCCTGTACGGCATCGGCGCGGTCGATCCAAGCAGCTACCAGATTCATTCGCAACTGATTGCCGACAACAACGCAAGCCTGGTTGGGATCGATATCAATGCCTTGCTCGTTGTCGGCAGCCTGGTCAGTCTTTCCGGCACCCTTGGGGACACGTGGACGGTGCAAGTCGGTGACAGCCTGGCGCGGATCGCCGCCGCAGCCGCGCTGGTGCGCGAAGGTGCCAGCCAGTCGGCCATCTACGCGGGGTTTGTCGCCGCGGTGGTGCGAGCCAACGCCGGGCGGACCGATGGCCAGGTAAACCTTCCTGCTGGACAGCTCACCTCCGTCGAGCTGGGAGAGTCGCTTGCCGGCCTTGCCGCTCGATTGCTGTATCCCGCTACCGGCCAGGTGATCACGCTAACGGCCACCACCGACATGCTGCAACCGCTGGCGGCTCTGGTGATCCCGGCGCTGCATGTCGCGGTCAGCAATGCCGATACGCTCGACGCGCTCAATAAAACCTATAACCTGCCGCTGGAAGCGATGGGCCACGTACTGGCCGCTCAGCCTGGGCTGTTCAATGGCAAACCGGTGCTTACCGTGCCGCATGTGTCGGCCGTGACCATCGACAAACTGGTGGCCACTTTGCAAAGCAGCCAGGCGTCGCTGCATACCTCCGGCATGGTGTCGCGTTTCCTGCTGCACGGCTTGCGCCCGCCGGTGCCGAATGATGCGAACAATCAGCTGGAAGCTTTGTACGACCTGGTGGGCCAGCAACTGGTGCCCGACACCACCACCCCGATCACGCTGACCTTCGGTACGGCGCTTGCCGCCAACTGGATCGGCTATTACCTCACCGCCGTCAGCCTGGCGGAAACGCTGCCCGATTTCGCCACGCGCAACGCGGTGCCGCTGGCGCAGGTGCAGGCGCTCAATCCGGCCGCTGCGGCGCGATACGGGATCGGCACGTCGATGCCCGGTGGACTGGTGTTGATGACCCAGCCTGCCGGCAGCCAGAGCGTACCGGCAGTGTTGACCCTGGACCATTCGCAACTGGCTTACCCGGATCCGACCTTGCAGCTGCCAACGGTGCGCGCGCCGCACGCCATGAAACTCGCCCGACTCGTGCCGGTGACTTATGGCTTGCAGCACCATATCACCTGGCAGGCCGGCGCCAACCCGTGGAGCACCGGTGTCCAGAGTGGTACACCCAGCTTGTGGCCTTTCCCCGCGCAACTGGAAAGCCAGGCTGCAAGGCAGCCTGCCTACGACTATGCACTGGTCAGCAATGCACTGCAGCCAGGAGCGGCAGCTCCGCCGTCCATAACGCACTACGCCTGGGGCACACTGCTGGATATTGCCATCCGGCGCTCCAGCATGACCTTGCCGGATGGCAAGGTCAAGACGCAAAGCAATGTATACGAAGTGATCGGCGCCGACACCGCCGGCCGGCAGACCTTGTTGGAGTTGTGGCAGGCTTTGCCGAGCAGCGGCGGTGCCGACATT
>JAUKPS010148980.1:1736-14562 GCA_032273165.1 Chlorellidium tetrabotrys | reverse complement strand
CCTTAATTTTGACCTTCACCAAATCAGATATTGCCCAGGTGGCGAAATTGGTAGACGCACTACCTTGAGGTGGTAGCACTCGAAAGGGTATGGGGGTTCGAGTCCCTTCCTGGGCACCAAGATACTGGTCGGCCGTTATTCCGCCGATGAAAAGCACCCTCCGGGGTGCTTTTTTTATTTTAAAAGTCTTCTGAGCATAAGCCTTCACTTCACCCATCTCATCGTTTGCAGCAGTAACCACTAAGAACACATAAGAAGTACCCGTTCCGAGCACCAAGTTTGAGTGCTGCTAACCTCCCTGCGTGTGGAAACATTTTATAAAGAGGTAGCCCATGCTTAAGTCATCATCATGCGTTCTTTTGGCCTTAATGGCGCTGGCGAGCGTTGTTGGAATGGAGACAGTGCAAGCGCAAGACTTCAACGACCGACGAAACGTGCCCCGTCGCCAGCAAGACCATCGTCGCGGTTTCAACGAAGGCCGTAATTGCACAAGGCTCGAATCAGAATTAATGCAATCTCTCTGTCGCAGCGGCTCACAGCGCAGCTGTCAGAATGCGACCCGTAATCTTGGGGCAGGTGATGGAGTGCTCTCGGAAGACCTACTGGCCTATCATGAGTCGAGAACTCGCAATGGTCGAGGCATGAGAAGTAGAGGGCATATGAACGGGGGCGATGAATACAGCTACACCCAAGATGACCTCGATCTGGCCCGTGAGTTCATGGAATGCGAGGGGCGCAGTATGGAGGATTTTGAAAGAGACGCCAATCGCGAAGCTGACGAGTACCACGAGAGAATGGAAAGAGAGGAGCGCGAGAGACAAGAAAGAGAAGAGCGCGACCGGAGAAGACCTCGTTAAAACAATGAAAGCGTCATTGGCTAAGAGATAGCGATAGACTCAATCGTTTTCAAAAAATACTCCTGGCTCCACAGCTCCAGTCCCGCCAGTTCTCGTTGACTTAAAAACGGCGCGACATCGGCGCGCGCCTTGGCCACGTCGAGCGATTCAAACTTCTCTCGCAGCATCTGTTTGAACTTCGCCGGAGTCAGTTCACCTTTCAGGTGACCACTTTGGATGAGGCGCGCTTCCAGGTGCTTCAGGTGCACCGGCGTCTTGCGACCGAGGTACCAAAGATAGTCGTAGAAATCTCGGCCCTTCACGCGGTTGCCCCAGGCGCGCGCGAGTACCGCGTGCAACTTGCCGGCAAAGAGATCGGGGAGTGGCATGGTTTTCACTTGGAACGGAAGAGGCCTCATCAGGTCCATGACCTCGATGCCGTGATCGCCCGGTGGTTGCGTATCGACTTCGAGTTTGATCTTGAGCGTTTGTCCGCCTTGCATGCGCGAGGTGATCGCCCCCGGAGATTTAATTTTGAGCAGATGCACTTTTGTTTCGGCTTTAATGAAGGCCGATTCCACGGCAGACTCGGTGGTTTTAGTTTTTGTCTGCACCTCGACTTCGAACCCGAAGGCCTCGAGTTCTTCACTGATGGCCTTGTGATAGGCCGTGAGATTGAATTTTGGGTCAGGCTTTAAAAGCGAGAAATCTAAATCTTCCGAGAAGCGTGGCAGCCCATAAAGAATGCGCAAGGCCGTTCCGCCGTAGAACAGAGCGTGTTCATAAAACTTGGCACGCCAAAGTCCCAAGAGAGCAATCTCCTGCATGATCTCTTTGAGAGCATTCTCGTAGTCTTGCGTGGACTTGCATTTGTACTCATCTAGCATCTGTAAAACAGCGTTATCCACGAGCGAGTCCTTTGATAAATTCTTTCACCGCGCGAGCTTTGTAGGTGGTCCCCAGCGTCCTGAGTGCAGCGACATCAAGTCGCGCGAACTCTTCCGGTTCGATGCGCAGATCTTCCAGCAGCGATTCGGAGACGCCTCGAAGAGCGATCACATCGAGCAAGGCTTTCTCGGCGGTCGCGATCAGAAAGCTGTGCTGCCCATCGAGGTGCAACCGAATGCCGGCTGCGTAGGCTTCTTGATTGATGTGCTCAAAAGTGAACTGCCCCACCGGTGTGGCGAAAGTTTTTGATTTTTTAAACGTCACGGAAGTCACGGTGGCCACGCGTTCGGGGATGAGGCCGTAAAACGACAGCGCGTACTCCAGTGAGACATAGGATGGGCCATAGATGAGATTGGCCAAGACCTCGTTAGAGAAAGGCGCAGGATCAACATCCTGTCCCCACACGTAGAGACCTTTCTTGATACGAATCACATGGCCACGCTTCACCAGCAGGCCGACGAAGCGGCGTGCGTGACTGAGTTCTTGAGTGGCGGCCATGAGCCTTTGATAATCAAAGTGCTTGGTGGGAATGCGCCGGTGCAGTTCGAGGACGTCCATGAAATGGCTCCAGTATGTTACATCTATTGTCACATACTGTTTCGGAAAAAAACAGCCATTAAGTTACAAAAAATGTCACATACATGGAGTAAAATGAAAGAGTTGGGGCTAAGTAGCTTAAATTACGATTGGCGTTGATCTATCGGGTCAGGCAGTCCCGTAAGATCTCTCTAAAAAGCTTCTCATCGCCGTTAGGGCGACGGTTTTCATTTTTGCTTTTTCCTTGGCCCACATTTTGGCCGTTTCCCGTCTGGGTTTGCAGTTGAGCGAGATAAGTTTTGTTCACTTTCATGCAAGGCCTCCTGATGCATTCATTTTACGAAGGCCCGGGAAAACCTTCTTTGGCCCTTGGTGCAGAGTTTGTGGTGAAAACACCACACAAAGTGAACTTGCTCTGTCTGGTATAGAGAGATGCAACTGAAGCGGTTTTGGGTGATAATTTCTTTATGATTAATTTGTCTGAAGTAAGAGTGATGAACTACGCCGCCGATCGTATTTGGCCGGTGCTCTCAGATACCGCTGCGGTCAATCGTAAGATGGGGCTGGCACCCATGAGTTTCACCAACGTCGATGGCGTCCGCCACGGTCAGCAGAAGATGCTGGGCATGACCATTCGTTGGACGGAAGCGCCTTGGGAATGGAAGCATGAAAGTTGGCTTAAAAACGCGCGGGTTTATTCCTGCGGATTTTTTCACAAGATCGAAGGCTATTTTGAAATCAAACCACTCTCGGAAAATCAGACCCAAGTGCTGGTGCAGTTTACGGTTCATCACAAGTACGATTTCTTAGCGGGCCTCTTGAATAAGGCCACGCTAGGGGTCATCAAAAAATTGCTAGATGAGGTAGAGAAGGGAGCGGAAGCTTATCCGGCGACTTACTATTCGCCGGCACCGATGAGTTTTCCAGATTGGCTTGCGCAAGCTCAGCTCATCGAACGCGCGCGCATTGCTCCCAAGCTTACCGCTCGGGCGACTAGATCCAGCTGGCAAGATGTTTTACGTGAGGCGCTTTCACCGGCGATGCATGGCCGTTTATCGCTACGCTTTGATGCTGTTTGCCCGCACTGTCGAGGAGCGAAGAAGAGTGTTCCCCGGCTCACGGACTTACCAGAACGCATGGCATGTGACAGTTGTGAGATTGATTTCGTGGTAGGAACGCAAGAAAGTATCGAAGTCTCTTTGCGTGATAATACGCTTTCTCCAGAGCAAGTCGGTGTTGATTTTTGCAGTGCCGATGTCACTCATAAGCCCACCATCGTCTATCAGCGCTTAGGTGGCGTTTGGATAGATAGTCTAAACCTGACTCCCGGCGTGTACGCCATCAAAAGAAAAGGCGAGGCCCGTGCCATCACCTTGCTGGTGGATGATATGGCGGACCGGCGTTTGTTGGATGTGGATATTCTTTGGAAAGAGGCAAGCTTCGCTCCTCTGCGTCTGCATCCAGAAGTAGGATTACGTTCGCATCATATGAAGTCCGGTGATCTCGTGATGATTGAGCAGCTGGACCGTTTCAGAGGTTCGTTGATTGCTTCGGAAGTCATTTTGCATCCCGAGTTTGAAAGGCTTATTCCGCCAGAATCACTTGCGAGCGATTTTCCGATGGAAATGGGTCGTAGGGCCCTGCTCTTTACGGACGTCGTGGGCAGCACGGAACTCTACTATAAGATCGGCGACACAGAGGCTTTTCAAAAAGTCCGCGAAAGCTTTCTTTTGATTGGAGAGGTGACCAAGCGCCATGAGGGGGTCTTAGTGAAGACCATCGGTGATGCCACCATGTTCGCCTTCAGCTCGGGCGAAGCAGCGCTGCGAGCGGCGATTGAGATCCAGCAGGCCAACAAAGATCGTGAGATGAAACTGCGGGCGAGCTTGCACTATGGGCCCTGTCTTTCCGTGGGCACAAAAGATGGTCAGGATTTTTTTGGTGATACGGTTAACATCTGCGCGAAGTTTCAAAGTGAAGCCGAAGCCGGGCAAGTTGTGTTTGAAGAAAGCCTGCGCCACGAAATTTCCCCGGGCTATTGGCAAACCTGGGAAAACCGTCTGGAGAAAATTCCGTTTAAGCTCAAAGGCGAAAGCGGTCGATCATTTCAACTCTACCGCTTAAGCATAAACTGACGGCCAAAAGCTCCGTAGGTCGCGCGCTCTTCCGAGTTAAGACCACTCTTGCTGGCGTACTGCAGATCTTTCTCGAGGTGCAGCTCGATTTCTGCGCCGACGCTCTCGCCCTTATTCAACGCATCCATCTCTTGCACAGAGAGAACATCACCGAGGCCCACGGCGATGGTTTGTGTTTCACCACTTAACAACGCGCTGGTGATACGCTGACCTTTAACTGAAAGCGTGATGAAGATGTTGCGGGTGTTGATGGTGATTTCGTCATTCGCGATCTGCAGGCCCAAAGCGGCATAGGGCGCCACTTTTACAAAACTCCAATTATCTTGCTGCTCTTTGCAGGCGAGGAATTCGACACTCACTTTAAAGAACAACCAGTCACCTTTGATTTCTGGTGCGCCGACTTGCATGGTATGGGCCCCGCGGCGATGGGTGAAGGCATCTGCGGCGTTTTGGCATTGTGCCTGCGCGCCGTCAGCTACCTTAATCGCGTTCCCCGGGCCCTTGGCCTCGGCGTTACTTAGTACCAACGAGAAAAGTAGAGAAAGCAACATAAGCAAGTCTCCTGAAGTTGTGAGGAGAGGGTCATGTCATGAGTGAAAAGACTCTGGCTTTAGGGCGTGAAGAGTTTATAGGGAGAAATAAGTTGAGGAATCGCTTTAGAACAATACCGAGGAATTTCACGGTGCCCTTAAACGAAATTTAAAGCCGCGGTAGAGGTTTGGGCGTGCTTTAACTCCAACCCAAGGTGAACGTATGAAAAAAATAGTCAGTGTTTTGTTACTTTCTTCGATCTCGTTCTTGGCCCATTCCATGGACATGAAAAAAGTCGTCGGAAGCTACCAAGTGGATAAACATAACTGCAGCTTTGCCGTCGACGAAGTCCAAGTCAGTATGGAGCGTGACCGTACCGGAAGGGATTCCCTGGATCTACATTTTGAAGGCATTGACCCGATGGTCGTTAAACTTGAGCTCTTTAGCTCTCGAAAGGCGAATTTCAAGTTTCCTTTGAGAAGCCCGGTGCGCTTCTTCATCACGAAAGTGGAGCGGGGAGAGGTCTTCCTGAAAAACACGTTTTTAGAGGAGCTGGGCAATCGCCAACAGATCCTTCGCGGTGAGAAGTCCCTGCAAGTTAAAGACGGCCGTTTGGTCTACCGTCAAAGGAAACAAGGGGTCATGGAGACCTGTGTTCTGACCCGCTAGCATGAAGAGTTTATAGAGTAGGCCTTTGTTTTTAGATGGCCCAGGCATAATAACGACATGATTTTAAAGTGCCTGGGTCTTCTTGTTTTGAGTCTAAGTTTTGCCTGGGCAGGCCCGCGCGAAAACGCCCTCCGTTTACGCCAGAGTATCGAGGCCTCGCCGTTTAAGAATATGGCGCTCGAGCGTCGTGAAGTGGAAGTCATCAAGCTGCCGGTCTCGCGAGGATTTGATCAGAAAGATTCGCAGATGTGCTGGACTCACTCATTCTTTAACGCCATCGAAACGATGGAGCTCATCAAAAACCCCAACCGTAAATTAGAGCTTTCGCGGGCGGCTTTTCAGCGTCGGACCATGGAAGACCGTTTACAGCGACGTCTTGATGGGACGGATAATTTTATGTCTGAACGAGGCACGCCGATGGATGCCTTGGCCCTGGCCTTGCGGTTTGGTCTGGTTGCTTGGGATGACTACACGGATATCGTTCTTGGGACTGATGGGCGTTACGGCAGCGTGTTCCGGGTGGCCGAAACCACATCCCTGCAAGAAGCGCTGGATAGAGTATTTGCACCTTGGCCTGAGCTCACACGTTTCGCTGGCCGATCGGTCACTCCGCTCATGCTGGCCGATGAACTCTTAAAAGATCAAACCTGGGTGGCGTTTGCACCTGGTAACAACGAAGGTTGGGGAGATCATCCGGATACAGATGCTCGTCCGGAAACGCGCGCCTACGAGATGTCCTTAGAAAAAATCACCAAACTTATCCGCGAGGCCCTTCGTGACAATCGTCCGGTCACGTATGGTGGCAACGGTCATTCAGTCATGATCTACGGAGCGAGCTACGATGAAGCAGGGAAGCCGCTGAAGTATTTCATCAAAGATAGCTATCCGAGCTTCTTCTATGAGGCGGCCCCGAGCAAACTTCATCGCGAGATGTTGGAAGTTACCCTCGTGGTAAAAAATCCACCAGCGCCTTGATATAGGCATCAAACGCTTCGACGTGTGGCATGTGGCCCACGCCTGGCAATTCGACCAGCTTTGATCCTTTGATCGCCTTCTGCGTCTTCTTTCCTAGCGCTTCATATTGGCCCATGGTCTTGCGGACATCTTCCGCGACCAGTTGTTTTCCTGGTGCCGTGCGATCGCGTGTGCCGATGATGAGCAAGGTGGGGACATTGAGTTTTTTAAATTCGTAGAGCACCGGCTGCGTGATGATCATGTCGTAGGTCAGGGCGGCACTCCAGGCCAGCTTCACAAAGTTATGCCGATCCTTCGTCTGCGCGACGGCCGGTTCGATGAGCTTGTCGTACTCCGGTTTCCACTGGCCATCGTAGTACGCCTCTTTTTGATAACTGCGGATCGACTCGGGAGTTTGTTTGAGCTCCGTGGCGTAGGCCGCATCAACCCCGAGGTAGGGAACTTTAAGTTTCCAATCTTCCAGTCCAATCGGGTTCACGAGCACAAGACGACTCACTGTCTCTGGGTACATCAAGGCAAAGCGTGTCGCCAGCATGCCACCCATGGAGTGGCCAACGACCGTCACGCTTTTGAGTTTGAGGCGATCCACCAGTTTCTTGGTGTTGAGGGCCAGTGTTTGAAAGCTGTACTGGTAGCGCGTCGGCTTAGAGGATTTACCGAAGCCCACTTGGTCAGGAACGAGAACTTGATAGCCCTCGCTCAAGAGCTTCTTCATGGTCGTGTCCCAGTAGTGGCCCGAAAAATTCTTTCCGTGCAACAGCAGCACTGTTTGACCGTTGGTTTTCGCCGGACGCACAAACATGTAGGCCATTTTCAAGTCGTGCTTCTGTGATTTCACTTTGAAGTACTTCACCGTTTGCGGGTACTTGTAGCCCGTCATCTGCGCGTCCATGGCGCCACCTGGCTTGTAGGGAATCGGTGGGTGAGCACAGGCGACAGCAAGCAAAGCGAGAAGAAAGAGGCGCAACATAGAATTTCCTTTGGTGAGAAGACATTATCAAAGAGTCTGGGATAAAAAACGAGCACAAAGCGAAAAGCTCAGGTTATTGCATTTTGGCCAAGGCCGTTGATAATAGAGGAAACATATCCAAGGAGTGGACATGCGCATTCTCATCATCATCGCCCTATTACTTTCTTCCATCGCCATCGCCCGCGCTGACTCCAGCACTGGATGCGGTTTGGGTTCGATGATTTGGAAAGAAAACTCAATCGTGTCGGCCCTTTTTCGCGCCACTACGAACCATTCATTCTCGTCACAACTTTTCGGTATCACGACTGGTACTTCAGGTTGTTCTCAGCACAGCATCGTGAAGCGCGACATGTACCCGGTGTACTACGCGGAAGCGAACCTTCCGGAACTTCGCCATGAGATGGCAACCGGTCAAGGCGAATACCTCGCAACGTTTGCGCAAGTGCTGGGTTGTTCTCCAGAAGCTCAAGTTCAGTTCATGCAGTGGGCACAGCAGTCTTACGGCGGCATGTTTGCCACATCAAAAACCACGCCAGCAGAAATGTTGAAAGGCCTTGGCCGCGAGTTTAAAGCGTCACCGATCTCGGCGTCTTGTGACAATCTCGCCATGATCTAGTTTGTTTCTTTTTCTTTTCTTGTCCGGGTGGCTGAATGCCGCCCGGGCCTCTTCACTTGCTCCTACTTCCGCCTGGCTCAATCTTGTCCATTACCAAAAAACACTGACCGGTTATAAAAGCGAAGCCGACGGAGCGGGATTTTTTTTAGCACCCGATGGGCGCACCAATCCGCAAACTGAGCTAGCGGCCACCATCGCTGCACTCCAAGAGACCAGTAAAACCTACGGACGTATCAAGGCGCCAGCAGCGTGTGTTTTTCCCGCGCGCAAAAAATATCTCGAACAACTTGGCCATACTTTCCCATCTGTCCCATGTCCTGATTACGAAGGTTGGCGCAAAGGTTTACCCGTTACAAAAATCTCACTCGTGTTTGCCACTGCCTATCCCAACAACCCGGCCTCGATGTTTGGCCATACATTCCTACGATTGAACGGTCCGGGGGAGGGCAAAGATCTCTTGGATTACGTGGTGAACTTTGCCGCCACCACAGGTGAGGCCGGCGGCGTGGAGTTCGCGCTGTTTGGTGTATTCGGCGGCTATGAAGGCCACTACTCACTGGCCCCCTATTTTATCAAAGTGAATGAATACAACCATGGTGAGGCGCGGGATCTGTGGGAATATCCTGTGTCGCTCTCGCCGGTCGGCGTCGATATGCTGCTCGCGCATCTTTGGGAACTCGAAGCCAGCACGCATTTTGATTATTATTTCTTTGATGAGAACTGCTCGTGGCAGATTCTGCGTCTGCTCGAAGCCGCTGATCCATCTTGGAAACTCTCGGAGCGCACGCCGTTTTACATCATCCCGGGTGATACCGTGAAGGTGTTGCAAAAAACGGGGAAACTAGGCGAGCCGGTGTTTCGGCCGTCGCTTAGAAGAAGCTGGCTCGCACGAGGGAAGCCGCGCACACCCACAGAAAAGATGGACCGAGAGTTGCAGCGCTTTCGTCTGAATGAGCGTTTGGAGGGCCTGAGCGATGTGGAGAAAGAATCCTATCACCAATTGCTGACTCTCCGAGCGAAAGATCCCACGCCACCGACATCTGTCATCGTCGCACCTGCTACCAATCGGCCAGATCAAGGGCATGGCCTGCGACGATGGGGACTCACGCTGGGCGATGGATTTCGACGAGCAGAGCTTCGTCTGGCCCAGCATGATTTACTCGACCAAGATAGAGGCCATGAACGCTGGAGCCAGCTGGATGTTTTGCGATTCAGTGCTGATGAAAAAGAAGGACGAGTGTTTTTGCGGGAAGTGACTCTGGCCGATGTGGTGTCCTTGCATCCCTGGGACAAGCTGGGCTGGCGGCCGAGTTGGTTTTTAAAGTTCGGTGCCGAGACTCCCCGAGAGTTTTTCTGCGAAAAATGCACGACCGCTGCTTTTCACGGAGGCCTGGGGACTTCCTGGCGTTTTCAAGATGAGCGGATTGTTTTGGGCTTTTTTGCAGCGACAGCGGCCTACGGCTATCAGTTCACATCTGCAGCGGGTGTGCGAGGGCTCGCTGGATTCGCTGGTGAGCGCTGGAAAGTTCTCACGACGGTGGAGCGCTTATGGGGAATCAGCGAAGGAGATTTTCCATGGCAGGCAGAGCTCGCGGGCTCTTGGAGTGTGAACTCGGATTGGGCGCTGAGAATCTTTACCATTCGTCAGCTCTTAGAAAAACAAGTCCGCCCCCTCGAGAGCGGACTGTCTTTGCAGTATTACTTCTAACTAACCCCAGCCCAAACTTCTCTGGATCACATAGGCACCCATCGCCCCTAAGCTTGCGATCATCATCGCAAGTGGGAAAGACCAAGCAAACTTCGTCATTCCTAATGAGAGCAAAGGAAAGAAAAGCAGCGAGGGGATGACGATGCGAAGAATATCCATCGAGGCGGTGGCCACAACACCAGTATTTTTTGTATCAAGCCACAGCCAAGTCAAGTAGATGAGAGAACTCAAGGGGAGGGCCACCAAGGCAGCTGAGGCCTTCGGCGACCACCGCATGAGTCCATTGGCCGCTGCGATGATCCCTGCTGTGATCAGTGTCTTTATCCAGAAATTCATTTTCCTAGTAACCCCATTAAGTTGGCCCGTGCCGTCTCATGATCCCATTGTGTTTGTGCCTCACCCAGGCGGGCATTCGCCAAGCGTTCATTGGCCTCACGCACGTCCGGTGAGTTCTTCACTCCACGTTGATACTCGGAAAGTGTCACCGTCATGTACCGTTCCGCGAGCTTTTTACTCTCGGCCGCTTTATGCAGCAGATTGTGGGTGAGCTTCACATGCACAATGGCCTTTTCATGCTCGGCCGCAAGCTCACGTTTCAACTGACCGGCATAAAGCTCTTCACCACGACGGGTGTGCTCGAGTGCGCGTGTTTCACGACGGGCCTCGCCACCATCAAACAGCGGTACGGTGACCATCGCGCCTACCGCCATATCCTCACGCTGGCTGTTATTGGCAAAAAACTGCTGGCGATCCGAGTAGTGGGTGAGCGCGCCGTAGACGTCAACCCTCGGAGTCCACCAGCGATTCGAGCGCGTCGAGTTTGCCTTCAACGTTTCTGCATCGGCCAAGACCGCGCGGGTCTTGGGATGTGTCTCCGCTGAGAACGGTTCGCTTAAAAGAGTGTCGTCATGAGCATGGTTAGGACTCACCGGAAGCGAGGGGAGTTCTGTAAGCCCCAGCACCGCAGCGAGCAGTTTTCCATGGTCATCCACTTCTTCCTCTTCGCGAGCAAGCTCTTGCTCGAGCTCAAGGGCATACTGACGAAAATCTAGGGTGTCGGCTTCAGTCGTCAACCCTGCACGGACGCGCTTTTCCGCGGCTTTCAAATGCACTTCGTTTTGCTTCAGCGTTTCTGTGAGTATCTTGACGGCCTCATGATGATGGCGCCAAGCATTCCAGAGATCCCGTGTGCGTGAGAGAACGTGCCTTCGAACATCGTCACTGTCCGCCATCCCTGCAGCGTAACTGGCCTCGCGGGCCTTATCGAGAAACTTGTCCCGGCCACCGTTGTAGACATTGATTGAAGCTTCCAGTGTGGCGTAGTTCTGCGTGCGAGCATTACCAGGACCTAGAGTAAAGCTCTCGCGTCCTGCGCGTGCCATCAGCGTAGGGAGAAAAGAGCGCTTCAAAGCTCCTCGACGGGCATCGGCCGCTTCAATGAGCGACTGACTCTTACGCCACTCACCGTTAGTGGTGAGAAGGTCTGGCAGTTGTTGATAGGGCAAAGGGGCCGCATGAAGCGACCCGATCAATATTAGTATCCACATACTCTAGTCCAAGTTTGAGAAGCCAATGAAGAGCTTCTCTTTGTTAACGACCGGGAACACGTCTAGATTAAATGGACGCGTGCGCACGGCCGGAAGCTTGCCGCTGTAGAGATGATCTTTTTTGGTGAGTTTAAATTCTCCCACGTAGGTGTACTTGCCGGCTTTTTTGACTTCCATTTTAACCGTGATCTCATTTTCAAAACCGGTTAAGTCATGCTTCTTCATATCTGGGGTGTGGAAGTAGAGCGTGAGAGTCCCGTCTTGTGCGCGGATAAGTTCGGCCTTGTAGCGAACCGGTGCCTTGGCGTGGTGATTACCTTTGAGATCTGCTTCCTTCATGACTGAAGCTAAGATGCCGCCATAGAGACCACCATCTTTCACTGCTGGCCCGTGACCTTCGTCGTGGGCAAAGGCGTTGAAGCTAAGGCAAAGAATGAGTGCGAAAAGTTTCATAGAAGTTCTCCTGATTGGTTTTGTTTTTTGAGATAGTTAAGCGCGGCCTTCTCACCATAAGCAAGGAAGACGGCAGGGGTTACAAACAGATCGAGTAAGGTCGAAGTTAAAAGTCCTCCGGTGATCACCACGGCCACAGGGTGCAGGATTTCTTTGCCAGGTTCACCTTGCGCAAACAGCAAAGGCATCAGAGCTAGAATTGCAGTGAGGGCGGTCATCAGCACCGGCACCAAACGTTCCAGCGTTCCGCGAATCACCATCGCTCGGCCGAATTTTTCACCTTCATGCTCCATCAAGTGCAAGTAGTGGGAGACCATCATGATGCCGTTTCGAGATGCGATTCCGCACAAGGTGACAAACGCGATCAGTGAAGCCAGCGAGAAACTTCGCTCCGTCATCCAAATCGCCGCCACACTGCCGATCAGGGCCAGAGGGATATTCAGCATGATCTGGGTACTCAAGAGCGCAGAGTTGAAGTGGAAGTAGAGCACGAGGAAAATTCCCAAAAGCGCGATGAGACCAAGCCATATCATTTTTTTGCTGGAGCGCTGTTGGCTCTCAAACTGCCCGGCCAATTCAATGTGGTAGCCCTCATTGAGAGGAATCTTCTCCAGGCGTTTTTGAATCTCGGCCACGAGCTTGCCCAGGTCGACACCATCCCCGTTGGCGGACACATAGAGCCGCCGCTGCAGGTTCTCGCGGTTGATCATGTTGGGCCCGTGTCCCTGATAGACGTTGGCCACATCACTGAGCTTCACGCGCTCACCAGTAGGAAGCTGCTTTATGGGCAAGGCTTCGATGCGCTTGGGGTCGCCACGAGTTTCATCATCAAGGCGCAAAGCAATTCCCACCAGGCGTTGGTCTTCCAGCATCTGGCCCACCAGTTCACCGAGCAACAAAT
>JAUKPS010148979.1:58009-71971 GCA_032273165.1 Chlorellidium tetrabotrys | reverse complement strand
TATATTAGGCAATGATTTAATCTTCAATCAGAGTGAATTTATTACATAGTCTCTTAACTAAAACGTAACAATTTTTAGAGCTGCACCGTAGGCACTAGAAGTTAGTTTTGCATTTCCTGACGTAACCTTGGCACGAGCAAATTCTAGGAGAATGCTGGCGTTTTTTGAGATATCCCAGTTAATCCCAAAAGTTCCACCGGTGTTTTTTGAGTCACCTTCGAATTTTTGAACGTTAGATCCTCTGGTTTGTGTAATTTCGTAATTGGCACTGTCTATAAAGGCCGAAGTATAAAAAAGTAAGTCTCTTCCTGTTCGCCACCCTAAGATTAAGTCAGCCCCGACAAAAGAATTTTTTAGTTCTGCTTTAGAAGGAGTCGAGTAAGTTTCTTCTTTATCTTCACTGCCAAATCCCGCTTGAGCACTGGCCGCTAGTTTAAAACCATTTTCTCCCTTTTTTCCGACGAGTTGGTATTTAGCATTTGCAGCGAGTCCCATATCAGTCACGTATTTCGCACCAATTTCTAGATTTTTAATAAGACCTACTGAAAGTTGCCCTTGCATTAAAGTTTCTCTTCTAATCGTTGGATTATCAGTGCTCACAGTGACGTGTGAAAAGTCCGGTGTTAGTTCTATATCTTTTCCACTACCAACAGCGCCTTTAACTGCAAATTGAGCTGAATCTAAATTCACTTCAGGAGTTTCAAAACGGTTGTCTGGCATCTTGTAGGAAATTCCGCATGATGAGCTCAAAATTAAAACTGCCGCTGCCACAATAATGTTTAATGGTGATTTCATGTTTCTCCTAAATGTAATTGGAATAAAAGTGTAACAAGTAAGAGCATTTTTATCAAATAACGCAGACTAACCTCACAGACTCAGAAGCACCGCGTTTTTATCTGTCCAAACACAACGAAGTAAGGTATGAGAAGGGAAAGATAATAGTGAGGTTTTAGTGTCGAATATATTGGTAAAACTTGTCCGTTACGATACGGAAAAAACAAAAAAAAGAAAGAGAGAAGATCTCGTCGTTGAAGCGCAAACTGAGTACTCAGTTATAAAAAAATTAGAAAAAATTCACAAGAATGACTCTATTGTTGCTATCCACGAAATCATTTGGGGTCAAGAAGCTCCTGTGAAAAAGAGCAATCTCCCAGTAGAAACTGGCGTTGTAAAATTCTTTTCAACTGATAAAGGTTTCGGATTCATTGCCCCAGATGCTGAGATGGACGATTTATTTTTCCACGTTTCAGCTTTAGGTGGTGAAATTGTTCAACAAGACGATTTCGTCGAATTCGAGCTGAGCCAAGGTCCCAAAGGCGTCATCGCCATCAGAGTGAAAGTCATTGAGCGCGATTAAGAACTATGCTATAAAATAGCTATCTCTAAATGGGGGTGCCCCGGTTTCGACAGGGGGAACTGACATTTAGTGGGCGTGTCCAGGTTGATCGGCATGGTCCTGGTAAAAAGTCGATCAAAACATAAATGCAGAATCTAACGATTTTTCATATGCAATGGCTGCTTAATTAATTAAGCCCGTTCGTTGAGGTGGTTACGGCCGATAAAAACAATCGTGACACCCAGTCTGTCTCGACTTAAATGAGGCAAGTGAGTAGTCGGGAGTGACACTTAAAAATCACCGAGGTTGTTGGGGTACATTCCATCTAGTCTTCGCTCTGAGACAATAATTCAGAGCTACACACGTAGTCCGCTTTATAGATGTCCCTTTGGACGTGGGTTCGATTCCCACCACCTCCACCATCGGATTCCGATGGTGGACACCTCTTTTCCTTAAACATTTTTAAAATCCACTACTTCATTACGGTAACTTGCGTTTTGTTTTTGAAAACAAGCCTGTCTGAAACTGTTTAAAACTGTCTCGGCGTGGCTATTTGTAGCCAGATCAAAGGCTACGATGAGTTTAAGCTAACTACTCAGTGTAGTTGAGTGTTCAAAATGAAGCATTAAGTTGTCGTAATTAAAAAACTACTCAGTGTAACGGAAATGAGCTTTTAAGAGTCAAAAAGGAGGAAACCATGACTGCAAAAAGAAAAAAAACTCGCCGTTGTGACAAAAAAACTCAAACACCTGAAGGAAATTTGTTGAAGTACCTACGTGAGTCGCGGAATCTTTCGATGAGAAAAGCAGCAGCTTTGATCGGAACTTCTTCAGCGACAGTGAATCACACAGAAAATGGAAGAAAGGATATTGGGACAGGAGTCATTCTCAAATTCATTGAGGCCTATGGATATACCTTCGAGCAATTTCAAGACATGCTAAAAGGAAATATTGTACTTCCCCAGCATGTTCGATCTGAGTGCGTCGAAATTATAAATCGCCTAGATGGACAAAAATTAAAAACAGTTAAAGCATTTTTAAATACCTTCTTAGGGTAATGGGAGAAGGTTATGGGAATTAAATATGATGAGAAGACAAACTCTTATGCTGTTACTTACCACCGAAGACATCCTGTCAGTAAAGCTTCGAAAAATATTAGGCGACAAGGAATTAAAACTAAGGCAGAGGCTGAAAAAATTTACAAAGACCTAATAATTAAATTGAACGAAAAATTTAATGAAAATCTCTTTCCTCTATGGCCTGAGATAGTAGCAAGATTTTTAGAATACTATGCCAGTTGCGGTAATGCTAAGAACACAGTTAAAAATTATAAGTCATGTATCGAGGCCAATACTTTCCCAATTTGGTGTAAAAAAAGAATCAATGAATTTTCGACGGGAGAAATAAGAGATTTTATCCAAGAAGATTTGGGAAAATTTTCTGAGACCCATAGAAAAAGTATGCTTAAAATTTTAAGAGCGGTTTTTAGATACGCGGTTGAACAAAACATTATTCCACGTGATCCATGTCCTAAACTCAAATTTAAAAAGAATGAAAAGATTAAAAAGATGCTTACAGAAGATGAGATCAGGATTCTTTTAAGTAAAGCAAGAGTAGAAAATCATGAATGGTTTTATGTATGGGCCTTGGCATGTTACACGGGGCTTCGAAACGGCGAGCTTTACGCTTTAAAATGGGACAGCGTTGATTTGAAAAAGCGGATCATCTACATTACTCATTCTTGGAATAAAATAAATGGTCTTAAGGAAACAAAATCAGGAGATGATAGAGTCGTGGAAATTGCACCTAGTCTTCTTCCAATTTTAATTGAGCTAAAAGAAAAAAAAGATGATGAATTTGTTTTACCGCGAATAAGAGATTGGGAAACAGGTACTCAGGCAAAACCACTAAAAGAATTTTTAAGGACTCTACATTTGCCTTTAATTCGTTTCCACGATCTAAGAGCTTCTTGGGCCACAATCATGCTTTCAAAAGGAATTGAGCCAATTAAAATTATGTCAATGGGTGGATGGAAGGATTTGAAAACGATGCAGATTTATATACGGAAGTCGGGGATAAATATTCAGGGGATTACGAATAGTTTAGAATTCCTGTAGAATTGAATATGGTGACTACAAAGATATTATTTTAGTAGAAGCACTTTAGTTCTTACTTTTTGTGATCAAAAACTTAAATCTAAAGTATAAATTAAGAGCCATTAGTTACTTTCTTGCTGAAAAAAAACTAATCCATTACGTGGAGAAAATTAAATCAGTTGTTCAGACATTATCATTTTAATTGTTATCAATTCTCTTATTGCTTATCTGATATCTCGTTTTGATCTTCTGATTCTGCCGTAGGGACAAAAAAGCGAAGAAATTTTAGAATTTATTCGCCCTGTAAATTAATAAATTTAGTAATCAGCCTAAAACTATATTAAAGTTTTAGGCTGATCATTATTTAAAAAATTCTTAAAACAATTTTTATTAAACTACTTGGACTTCCACACATTAGGCTCAAAAGCTGCATCTAAAGGAGTCTCTGCTAAATGATTTGTATAATTCGACATTACTTTTAAGCTGGTTCCTAAAATTACATCTAGAATATTCTCACGTGTATATCCGGCCGCCAAAAAATTTTCAACTTCTGAACTCGTGGCCCATCCACGGTTCTCAACTATATGAACTGTAAATAATCTTAGTGCTTCTAATTTTTTATCTGCGATAGACTTGTTCTCACGTAATGAAACGATGACATCATTTGGAACCTGTGACATTTGTGAGATGGTCGTGTGGGCCGCCATACAATATGAACAACCATTCAATCGATTGGATGTCATAAGGATAATCTGTCTTTCAGTTTCACTGAGTTTTGTCTTATTAAAAATTCCAGCTAAAGTCATATATCCTTCAAGGATTGCTGGTGATTCTGCCATAGTTGCCAATAGATTAGGTAAGAAACCATAAGTTTGCTTTGCTATAGTTAATAGACCTTTGCTTTTTTCTGGTGCTGATTCAATAGAGTGTTGATTAAAATGTTTCATAAACTTTCCTTCGATTTTTTATTAATTATTAACTGCTTCGATCAATTGAAATTGCGATTTCATACCTGCATCACGTAATTCTCCTATTGTTAGGTATTCTGGTGAATTAAACCAGGCTTCTGCCAATTGTTTTGAGGGAAATTTCAAGATTACCTGCATTTCATAACCACTATCTCCTAACAGTTGCAAAGCTTTGCCTTTTGCCAAATACTCTCCCGAGTACTTAGTTAAAGTGGCCGGAACTGCAGCACCATATGCATGTAGTTTTTCCTTATCAATTGGCGTAAAATTAACAGAAATGTAAGCCGACATAAAAGTCCTCCTAAGATCGTAGAAATTAAACACTTATATACTAATGGTTATCTTTCCAAAGTGAACAGCCGCTTTTAAATACTCAAACGCCTGTGGTGCTTCATCAAAACTAAAATTCTTATCAACCACTGGTACAATTTTGTGCTGATAGAGAAAGTCACTTAAGTTTTTAAGATGCAAAACAGATCCAACACAAATTCCATGAACCTCGGCATTCTTAAACTGCAATGGAAGTATATTAGGTGCAGATGCAAAGCCTGTTAAAACTCCAATTTGATAAATATGACCATTGAATGCGACAGCATTAATCGACTTGTTATAAGTATCTGGGCCACCTACTTCTAAAATATGATCAACACCTCGCCCTTCTGTAATTTTTAAAACAACTTGGTCCCAATCCTGATCTTTTTTATAGTTGATTGTTTTCCATGCTCCCAAGGCTTTAGCTCTTTCTAGTTTTTCATCAGATGAAGAAGTCACAATAACCTTAGCACCAATAGCATTTGCTAGCTGCAAACCAAATAAAGACACACCACCTGTTCCTTGAACCAAAACTGTTTGACCAGGCTGAATTTTTCCTCGTTCAAATAGAGCATGCCAAGCCGTAACTCCAGCACAAGGTAATGTTGCCGCCTGTTGTGGTGTTAGGTGCTTTGTAATTAGTATCAAAGAATTTTCATCTGCAATCATTTCTTCTCGTAGAACCCCATCAATTTGACCACCACCAAGTGCCGATCCTAGTGCCTCCGGGGTAAATGGACCTGAAACCCATTTAGGAAAAAAACCGGAGATAACTCGATCTCCGACATTAAATTTTTTGACCTTTGATCCCACGGCAGTAATAACACCGGCAGCGTCGGAAAGAGGCACTAGGTTTTCTTTACGTTCTGGATCTTGCAGAGTTAGTAGATCTCGATAATTAAGACTAAAGGCCTCTAAGCGAATGCACACTTCATTTTCTCCAAGTGTCTTTTGGTCAGAGTTCGCTAGATCGAGATGAATTTTCGGTGCATTTAATTGAATCTTATAACTTTTAGTAGTTGGCATTTTAAATCTCCAATTGTGTAGTGATTGCTACATAATAAGGGTAAATGATCCTGAAAGCAACTTTTATTTCACTTATTTTGTAGTAAGTGCTATATTATTGTAATGAGACAAAAAAATAAGCCCTTAAAAAAAGCCGCTGCCGGAAGACCAAGAAATTTTGATCGCAAACTGGCATTAGAAACTGCAATGAATTTATTTTGGCGTTATGGTTTTGATGGAACATCCACGGCATTACTTACTGAAGAAATGGGAATCTCTCCTCCGAGCCTATACGCTGCATTTGGTTCTAAAGAGCTACTCTATAAAGAGGCACTGACGAGTTATGTGACTAATTATGGTCTGTTTTTAAGTGAGGGCTTGGTGATTACTAAAGACATTTCGGCACGAATGGCCATTGAAAATGTTTTATTAGAGGCAGCCAAACAATTCAGTGATAAAAAGTCTCATGCATCTGGTTGCATGGTTTCAATAGGTTCTTTACAAGCTTCACCGGAAAATCAAAATATTATTAAGATTGTAGAAAAATATCGATCTTCTGCGCGTGAAACAATTCATAACTTTTTAGATGAAGCAAAAGCTCAAAAAGAATTGCCATCTCAAACAGACACGCTCATTTTGGCGACCTATTTCGCGGCCATCATTCAGGGTATGGCCATACAGGCGATAGATGGAATGAGCTTTACAGTATTAAAAGGTATGGCCTTAATTGCAATGCAGTCTTGGCCTGGTGAAAAATAAATCATTTATATCGAATTAAATTTTTTAGTAGAATGAATTTTGCTAAGTATCGCAAGTTACGGCTGGATTATTTTTAGAATTCTCTACAAAATCTAATTTTAATTCGATGCTACTTCCTTCATATGTCCATTGTTCGCAAGTGAAACTTAGATATCTGCCAGAATTTAAATTATCATCTCGTTTATATACATCACCATGAATGACTTGCGCATTTCCAAGTAGGACGCAAAAAGAATTATCCTGAAAATTCCAAAATAGTAAATTGCACTTAGAATTTAGTTTCAAGTTTCCAAATGTATTAAATAAACTATTTCCTGGATAATCAGGAATACGGAGAGTGAATTGATCATTAGTATCTCTTCTGTCAATGATAACAAATCCCTTGTCTCCTCCTCGGTGTGAAATGTCAGCGTCACCTCCAGGAAGACAGCTTGAAATAAAAAAAGTATCAGCTTCATTGATTATTTTTTCAATTTTTTCATCAAGGCCTTTTCCTTCACGGAAAGAATTATTTGTTGAATTCTTCACCAGATGACTCTCAGATATAAGTCGCTTCTGTATATGTTTAGGGCAATTTGGGTAAGCTTGAGAGATTAAAATCTCAATTCGCTCATTGCTAACAAAGTGAATTTTCCCATTCATTCTAAAGCGTCTTCTGGTAGATAAATCAATGGCAAGCATTCCAATAGGAAGTCCTACTGCCATATTTTTAAAGAAATAATTCTTATCAGAGTATAGTTTGGGATTAATTGCTATAGAAACATTTTTTGTGTCGTCAGAAATAGAGATAAATCCAGGCGCTCCAGTTAATACGATACTTGCAAAATCTCCTGTGTAAAAAGTTGCTAATATGTATGAAAGTTCCGTTACAAATTTTTTCGCCCCAGGAATTATAGAGTCTTCATACAATCGTCCATTTAGTAACGCTAGGTCGTATTCACCTAATTCTTTTTGGACCTCAATTTCACCTTTATGGAACGGGTTGGGAATTTTCATTTTGACTAACACCTTTACATAGGAGCGAGCACTCAAATAAGTGCTCGCTTTGATTTATTTAAAAAGTAATGATTTGATAACCTTCTTCAATGTATTTTCCAAGAGATGTTACACCGTTTGTACCGGGAACCTTTAAAGTTCGTAATAATGGAAGACCGATGCTCTCCACTTTTTCAGTTGCCCCAAATACGTCAGCACATCCGCCACAAGCACCTTCAATTTCATTTATAACTGCGACATAAAGGCCATGGAGCAAATGCTCAGGAGTAGCAATTTCAGACAACCAACGCGTACCAGTTCCTTGAAAAAGAATTTTATAATGTGCTTTTCTTTCCTTTAAATCATACGCAGTGGTCAGAGCATTAAAAACTCTTCCCAAAGCTTCCTCAGTTCCGGCTTTCGGATCAGATAACACAACAATTAAAGTCTTAGACATAAAATAACTCCTTAAAAAATTATACCTCCCAAAGTATTTAAGAGGCTAGTTGTTTTGCAAGTATACAGGTTAGTATATATATTGCAAGTGTGAAAAAAAATTAAGGTTATACAATGATTAGAAGGGCAAATATCCATAACTCATATGGCATAATTGTTTGGGACAGAAAGAGTTCCCTTCAGAAGAAGGGAACTCAAATATGAGCGTATTTAATCCGCTGATTTAGCTTGAATCATTAGATGCTAAAAGTAGCACCGTTTGCGACTACATCTGTGTCTCCGAAGCCCTTAGCAGGAGTGGCGAGTTCAGTTGATGTTATTTAAACATTTAACACAAGCCTGAGTTTTAAAAAGACATTGTAAACTCAAAAGAACTTCAACAAGAGATTAAGAAATTTCTACTATTAATAAAGTAAAAAAATTAAAATACCTTGGCCTTTATTGCTGCGTCTCTCGTCATTAGTCGGTCTATGTATTTTTTAATTCCAGGATTTCCATTATATAAAAAATCGCCTGCACCTGGGATAATCGCTCCCAGCATAACGTCCGCTGCAGAAAAGCCACTTTTGAGAATAAAATCTTGCTTGCTTAAAATTGGTTCAAGAGCGAGAGAAAGCAGACGGCATTGAACTTCAATCTCTTTTAAAGCTGTGTTTTTTTCTTCTACAGACAGGTGATCCAGATAAAACATTTTAGCAACAACAGTCTCAAGACTTGCAGTTGAGAAACTCATCCATTGACAATATGCAGCTCTTTCCATGTCTGTAATTTCTGGTGCTAATCTTTTTACATACGCATATCTATCGGCGAGGTATAAACAGATACCAGCTGACTCATGAATTATAATCCCATTATCATCCAAAGTTGGCACTCTTCCAGTCGGATTTATCTTACGATATTCATCTTTGTTTAGATCCCCAGCTTGCTTATTCAAAAAAATGTTTTCGTATTTTAAATTTAACTCTTCTAGCATCCACCGGACTCTGTCGGATCTATCTGTAAATCCCATTGCATATAATTTCATATTGTCCCTCTTTGTAGTAGCGTTTTTATTAAACTATCTGAAACTCTCTAAAATAATTTTGGCGCCTGTGAATAATGCATCATTGGCGGAATCAGCACCTTCGCGTTGAGCCTTTACTGTAACACCATCAATAAATGTAACAAATATTTCTGAGAATAATTTTGCTTCTTTTATTCCATCCTCTAAAGCTAGTGTATAGATGATATTTGTAAATTTTATTTTGTGCTCAATACATAACATTTTTTCTTTGTGATCATTGATATTTAGAATTGCAATCGTATTGATAAAGGCACAGCCATTAAAGTCGGTACTTGATATCCAAATTTTAATGACCTCTAAGGCATTATCTGTGTTTTTATTGCCATTTGTTTTCATCGTAGAAGTGGTTTCTTCAAACCACTTTATAAATATTTCATCTCTTGCTTTTAAGAATTCGATAATCAAATCTTTCTTTGTCGGAAAGTGATTAAAAAGTGTCATCTTTGCAACATTAGATTCTTTAATAATACGGTCAGTCCCTACATTATTAATACCATATTTATAGAAAAGCTTAAGAGATGATTCAACAATTCTCTGTCTTGCTAAAGATAGAGATTTTTTGGTGCTTTTTTTTGATGTCGTCATATTAAGCTTCATTTAAATTATAAAAGATTCTAATGCTCTACTCAATGAGGTTCTAACCTTGTATTAGATTTGCCAATCCATTAGATTCGGCAATTTTTTCTAAATCTGAAAAACCACCTATTACTTTTTCCCCGAGAAAAATTTGTGGAAAAGTTCTAAATCCCGACTTTGCTTGGAGCTCCATAACAAGATTTATGTCATTTTTATCAACATGTATTTCTTCATATTTTATTTGATTAGACGCCAATAAATTTTTTGCTTTAGTACAGTACGGACAGTTGTCAATAGTATAAACTTTTATTTTTTCTGACATAAAATCTCCTTTGTTTTACCCATAGAATCATTGCCTTCCATTAATTAAGAAAGGTCATTAAAATTTATTTTATATGTGACTTTACTCAACAAGTAATTTTATCTCTAATCCTACTAAAACTATATTTTTACCCAATAACACTTCTACTTGGATAGTTGTAGCGTTTACTGTTTCAGCAAGGAAATAAGCTGAATTGTTTAATCCATTATTGGTCAAGTAGGAATTATAGTCAATTAAAAACAGACTAGTCTGTATGTTTAGTTTTGGATTAGGTTGTAATTTTAAGTAGTTAAGGAAAGTTAAAATAGCCCGCTTTTAAATTAATCTTTAAGTTTTTAAAGAAAGATTTGTCTCATGCTATAATTGACCGGGAAATGTAAATTGGAGGAATTTGTGAATTTTAAAGACGCTATAACTGCACACAGTAGATGGAAATCTACACTGACAAATTACGTTAATAATCCAGATGGTTCATTAAATCCTGAAGAAATTTGCAAAGACAATAATTGTACGCTTGGTATGTGGATTTATAAAGAAGCAGTTGAATTGTGCAAAGGAGACCCTAATTACGATGTTTTAAAGGAAGAACATTCACAAATGCATAGAGAAGCAGCGAATGTTGTTTTAAAAATTAATAAAACTCCAAATTTAACAATAGATGATCTGCTTGGAGAAAGTTCTGGTTTTGTATTATCTTCACAAAAAGTAATTAAATTATTAGAGAAGTTTAGCGATATTTACTCGGAAAATAGTAGAGAAAGAGCGAATTCGGCGTTTGTAATTAATGAAAAAGAGCCGCAAAAAATTTTAGAGAAAATCACATGGGCACTTGAAAAAAGTTTAATTTCAATTGATAGCAAGTATGAACCACAGTTAGTGGGTCGAGAGACAATTCCTCACATAGTATCTCTTGCCTTAAATGTTAATAAAGCAGTTAGTGGAATAAAACAGTCAAATCAACGATTATTAGATAATGCGGGGGATGGTTTTTTGTCTATTAATAACAAGGGGATTATGAATGATGAGTTTTCACAAGCTGCACTGGAGATGCTTCATTATCCACCTGCGGGGAAAAAGTTTTCTCTCATTTTTGGAGAGGATAAAGTATCAGCAATAGAAGAACTCCTGGAAACAATTTTTTCAGGTGCTATTGATTTTTATAGTATGGAAGGCTTTTTACCCAAGAATTATTTTTTAAATCTACGCTATCTTGAGTTTACTTATAAACCTATTTTTTGCGAGGAAAATAATTTATCAGATATATTGGTTATTTTAAAAGATGTAACTCGTATAAAAAACATAGAGAAACAAGCATCTTTAGAAAACAACTTGAATTCATGCTTAATAAAAATTCTCTCAAGTAAAAACGATTTTTATACAATTTTGGATGAGGTTCAGAGACTGATGAGTCATAAAGAATCCATACCTGATGGGCTTAGATCAATACACACATTAAAGGGAGGATTTGGCTTTTTTGGTGCTGGTTCCTTAATGATGCTTTGTCATGAGTGGGAGACGAAATTAAAAGAGAAGGCCACTTTGGATATCTTAGGTCAGGCCATTGCAGATATAAATGATAAGACCCAAGTTTTTCTTCAGACTCATAATTCAATTTTAAAAATTGATGAGAAAAGCGAAAAAGAAGTTTCCATTCCGGCCATTAAGTTAAAAAAATTCATTGAGGAATCGCTCCAAGAGCACCCAACTCAAAGACATATCGATCTTATTGAACAATTATTAGAGACGCCTTTATATGATGGCCTAAGTTTTCTTAACGATGTTGCACAAAATACTGCAGAAAAATTAGATAAAGAGGTTAAGATAATTTGGAATTGTAATTTAAGTATTAATGCAATCGGATATGAACCTCTCTTTTTAAGCTTTGTTCATTTAATTAAAAACGGAATAGATCACGGCATTGAAGATGCTGATGAACGAGAAATGCTTGGTAAGCCTAGGGAAGGTACCATTACTATCTCTGCTTCCCTTAAAGATGATTATTATTGTATTCAATTTAAAGACGATGGTAGGGGGGTAGATCCTGAAAGAATAAAGAAGAAAGCTTCTGAGAATATGAATGTAGAGCAATTTAGCGACGATCAAATTGTTGATTTAATTTTTCAACCAGGCTTTTCTTCAAAGGAAAATATTACAGAGCACTCTGGCAGGGGTGTAGGTCTTGATGCTGTTAGAATGGAAGCCATAAAGCGAGGAGGCAATGTTGCCATATTAGAATATTCTAATCAGGGTACACTATTTGAAGTGAAATTTAAAAAATTGAGACTGATAGATCTCAACCTTAGTGATAACTCTTAACTAATGTTTTATAAACTTCTTTTAATAGTTCACTGGCTGTCTTTGGTCCTTCCATTTGAGCAGTGACGGTTGCACCATCAATAATCATTACCAATTGTTCTGATAATTTTTTGGTGCGCTTGAAGCCAGCATCTCTAGCTAAGACTTCGATAAATTCGCAAAGTCTTTTTTTGTGCGATATACCAACAAGAGTACATTCGCCATGTATATCAGCAGTCTCAACGGCCGTATTGATAAATGCACAACCCCTAAAATCTGGCAGATAGAACCAAGCCTCGATTACTTTTGGTATAGCTTCAAAACGTCTAGCTTTATTAATGGTAAATGAGTCTAATGTTTTTTCAAACCATTCCATATATCTATCGTCACGCAACTTCAGGAAGGCGATAATTAGATCTTTTTTAGTCGGAAAATGCTTGAAAAAAGTCATTTTAGCAACATCTGATTCTGCAATGATTTTATCAATACCAACCGAGTTAATGCCTTGTTTGTAAAATAATTTAAGAGCAGTTTCAAGAATTCTCTCTCTTGCCGTTAATTCGCCCGGATTGGGATCTTTGAATGGTCGACCGGATTTGCGTTTAGTTTTTTTTCTGTTTTTGTCCATAAGTAACTATAGCATAAAGTAGACTAAGCAGTATACAGAGAAGATGTAGAATCTTTAGGGATTGGTTAGATTGAGGGTTTAAGTGGTTGATTTTGCTTGCGGATTGCAGAGTGCCTAGAGTGAGTTTTTGACCATCTTGAAACAAAAAAGCCAAACAATATAAGGACGAAAGCGTTAATGAATTTAAAGAGAAAGGTATAAAGAAAGCTTTACTTAAGTGCAAGAAATCTTGAAATGGAAACTGTGAATAAATTTAAAGAATGTACAGGGAAGCAAATTAAATTAATTCTGCTGAAAATTACCACTTGTCTTAGTAATAATAGAGTCGCGAATTTTTTAATGCGGTGTAGGTGGCTTTAGTGATAATGGCATTCAATTTTCATGACCAAGCAAAGAAAGCCTCTGGGTAAAAGTTTGGTCTGAGTAAGTAATAAAAATTTTAAGAATGATAAATATACACTGGAAGGCTATATTATCTCTGGGTGATGTTGAAAGTTTTTATATTTCATTGATGAAGTTTAGAGTAAACTTTGAACTGTGTTCGAGTTTTTAATGTGTTTCATTTGAAAAAATTGAAAATCTTATTGAATTGATTCGTTCAAGTTTATACTTTAGTTGCAAGGATGCTTCTAAAAGCAATTATCAATCGTCAGTTATTCCAGCGGCTAGTATGAACTCTTGTCCAGTTGTCAGTGGACATGCGATACGTGCTGGTTTCTTCCATCAATGTCATATTTGTTGCCCAAACTGGCAATGTAATGTTTTGGGCGATTAGCTTTTTTAAGTTTTTAGCTTGTCGTTGCTTTATGAAAAGTTATTTTTAAATCTATAAATTAATGGCCTTAAAACCTGAGCGCAATCTTGCTTTAACAAATAGAGTAGACTTGTCAGTATGTTAGACCTGATAATGTGATTTTAATGTAAAAGTTTTTGTTGAGGTTAAAACTTTTCAAGATATAATCGTCTCAATAATTTCAAGAAGGAGATTTGCGAATGATAAAATTTTTTTTCATGTGTTTAATGGCTTGCTGTGTTTTAACCTTAGATGTTTTTGCAAATGATCCACAAAAATCTTTGACCTTGCTTGAATCTAGATTAACAAAACTTGGAGCAGTAAAAGTGGATGGGAAGGAAAAGGTAGCAGACAAAGAAGTGCCGGTTTTATATTTTGG
>JAUKPS010148979.1:0-57909 GCA_032273165.1 Chlorellidium tetrabotrys | reverse complement strand
AAGGAGAAGGGAAAATGATTTTTTTTAAAACCTTGAAAGAGAATGTTTTTTATTTTAATGATCTTAATTTAAAATCTTTAAAGGGGAAGTTTTTCTTTAATTTAAGAGAGAGATATAGTGCTAATTGCTTCTAATACCCCAACAAAAGACGTTGGTAAGGGAGCAGGACTTGGGTAAAGTATTTCGCAATCAATTATTAAAAAAAAAGTGGGTTACTGTATATTGATAATAATAAATCTAGCACCTGCTTTGTAAATGAGCTGCCGATTAAGCAAAAAGTAGTACTAAAAAGTAGCTAGGTGAACTTTTTTTGAGACAAGGTATGGACTGCGGTCATTTTTTAGGCAGTCATAAGGCTTAAGCACTAACCTTATCAGATCAATTTTTTCTAATTTCTCTTTTGGAGTTTAAAGTCATTGAAAATTTTGACAACATGTACATTGGTTATTACATTCTTTTCATTTATGAATTTCTCGTGGTCTAAAGAAGTATTAGTGGTAGGTTCAGACTTTGCGAATGTGTTTGAACTTGAAAGTGATGGTAAGTTTTCAGGATTAGCTGTTAATATTATTAATAGAGTTGCTAAGAAAAATGGGCGTATAGTTAAATTTGCAATGTATCCTTGGGGAAGAGCTCAATTAATGGTAAAAAACAATGTAGCACACGTTTTAATTGGACCTTATAAAACTCCTGAAAGAGAGTTGTTTTTTAATTTTTCAAGAATAAGTTATTCACGTGATACTATGAGTTTTTTTGTAAGAACTGATTCAAAAATCCAATGGGATGGTACGTTGTCTAAAGTTAAGAATAAAATTGGAGTCATTAAAAACTATGCCTATGGAGCAAGATTTGAACAAATTCTGCCAAGACTTAACCACGAAATGGTTAAAAATCCCACAGTAGGTTTAAGGATGCTTGAGTTGAAGAGATTTGAGCTTTTAGCTGCAAATACTCGAGATACTTTAGGACTCATTAATAAATTAGGTCTTCAAGGAAAAGTCAAAATGATCCATCCTTTCATTTCAGTACTTGATGGCCATTTTGCATTTTGCAAGTCACTTTTTTGTGATAAAATTCGTGAAGAATTCAACTCAGAGCTTGAGTTAATTTTAAAAACGCAAGAATTAAAAAGATTAGGAAAAGTTTATAAAGTTAACGTTCAATGAATTTAAGCTTTTCATAAAATCTTTAAAAAGGTCAGTAACTCTATTCAACTTAGCTTAGATATTATTCAATTTTAAAGAATGAAAACCAATTATTAATTTTTTTAAAAAATTAATAATTGGTAAGTATCTATCTTTGCATTTTTAATAATGAGATAGTATTATTGTTTTATGGAAAATGATAATTTAAAGATGTTACAAGCAATAACAAGATATGGTTTTTGGGAAATTTACGAAAATCTCCTGAAAAATATTTCTTCTTTTAATGAAATTGAATACCTAACTGCAAAAGAAGGTATCTTGATGTTACTTCAAGAAGATTGTAAAAATGGCTATTGCTTTATTGCTCATGCAACAAACTTATTAGATTTGAATATTCCTGAAGTTTCTATCATGGAATTTTTACGAACAAGAACATTTAAAAGTCTTGGACTAACAAGGCAGTGGGAGCTTCCTTTATTAAATAATTTTCAAACCCATCATGATGAAAATTACTTAGAACTCAAAAAGGAGATTGATTTATATTTTACAAGTGAAGATAATGTATTTATTTCTAACGTCATTCTTCAATCCAAGCTTTTTACTTTAGTTAATCAATTAGAAATCCTTGATCCATTTTCAGATTCATTTTTCAAACAACATTACAAAATAATTAGTGCAACTGACTTAATAAAATACTATGAGGAGAATTTTACTTCAGATGGATATGTAGAGTTAAAACCAGTAGTTTCAATATGTATGAGCTGTAAAAATATCAAAACAAATAATGGGAGCTGGATTAATTTTGAAAAAGGTATCGGAGTTATACCTTCCCACTCTTCATTTAGCCACGGTCTTTGCAAAGATTGCTTGGTAAATAAATTTAGAAAAAGAGGAAATTGACAAGAGTAACAAAAACATCATTGAAACATGAATATTCTGTAGTAATATATTTTCATCTTTTTCAGTTAACTTTCAGGTTTGAAGATCTTCTTAATTAATAGAACAAATTATTCACTAAAATGAAAGCATGCTTAGTTGTTTCTGATAATATTTTCATCAATTAAATGGACCAGAAATGATTAAACAATTTGCTGATGGCGCATGTGTTATTTACAGATTATGTGCTTTTTGTGGTTCGGAAAAAAAGATGACGTTTTCTTGGTTTAAAATTTCTTAGAAACTATTCAAACATACTTTAATCAAGAGAAACCACGCTCATAAACAATATTTCGTAAAAAAATCCAAAAAACCTCCAAGGTGGGCGATTGCCTGTTCTTGTTTTGAACAGGAGGGAGGGGAATTTTTCTAGTATTTAAGAGAGAGATAGGACTTGATCGAAAATCTGGTGTACTGGTTTTAACAGTTGAGAAATTCCGCTTTAATAAGCTTAGAAAACTTAACAGAAGTGTGGCGCTGAAAGTGACCAAAGAAAAATTAAAGTGCTAAAGGAGCTGCCACTTAAATCGTTAAGGAACAATAGAAGACGTGAGTTCGTTGATGATAAAAACTACTTAAAGGTGTAACGACTAAAGATCTGAAGAGGATAGCATGTGAAATTAACAATCGACCAATTAAAAGTCTAGACTGGAAAACACGTACTGAAATTATGTTGAAAAGAAGTTGTACTACGAAGTGGTAGTCAAGATTTAAAGTAAAAAACAATTTTCGAATAACGGATTTAAAAAAATGCTTTTAGTGCGTACTTTGAAATGAGTTCCCTTAAATTCATTTAGGCCAATGGCAATTATTAGTTTTAGTAAAAATAGACAGCTTGGCCTATTTTTACTAAAATTAATTTATTAGCAATTTAAGAAAAATAAATTAGAGGTTCTTATGGGTAACAAATTTGTAAAATTAGCCTTTACTGAAGAAGTTAAAAAAATTCAAGAATTAATGGGAAGTCGGAAAAATTATGAAAAAATGGAGCAAGGAGTTGAGTATAATAAGCACTTAGGTCCAGATGAAATTTCCTTTATCAGTAAGCGAGATAGTTTTTATATGGCAACAGTTGGAGAAACGAATTGGCCTTATATACAACATCGGGGAGGTCCAGCAGGTTTTGTTAATATACTTTCAGAAGAAGAAATCGGAATTCCTGATTTTTCGGGGAATCGTCAATACATTACAGTTGGAAATATTCAGACTAATAATAAAGTTGCCATTATTTTGGTTGATTATCCAAATCAAGCGCGATTAAAAGTTTTAGGTAATTTAAAGATTATTGACCAAGATTCGCAGCCAGAAATTTTTAATAAATTAGTCCCCCAAAATTATAAGGCCAAAATTGAAAGATGTTTTGTAATTAAAATTGAAGGTTTTGATTGGAATTGCCCACAGCATATTACTCCAAGATGGGATGCTTCTGAAATAACCAAAGCAATTGTTCCTTTACAAGAACGAATTTTAGAGCTAGAGAATGAAATTGCACAGCTTAAAAAAATAAAATAAATAACTAAAATAAGTGATGACCAATGAATAGGAAATTGCTTGCTTTTTAATTTAAAAATCAAACGCTGGCAATGACATGCGCTTACTTATGGTAAAAAATATAACGCAGAGCTGTTAAGTTTCAATACGACTCAGTACTTTTCATTCTAGAATCTTAATTCCTAAAACGTAAAATAAGTTTACGATATAGTAGTCCAAAAATTGCTAAAAAACTCACACCCAAAAATACTGATAAGATTAAAAATGAAATTTTATCATGAGATGAAAAAATAAGTAAAGGATAGGCTCCCGCAGGAGGATGAATTGTTTCAGTTGTAAGCATTAAAAAAATTGCCAACCCCGTTGAAAGTGACATTGCAATTAAGCTTCCAGGAAATAGTAAATACACAAATAAACCAACCAAATTGGCAATAACGTGACCACCAATTAAGTTTCTCAAAGTAGAGAATTTGCTTTCAGGAAATCCAAATAATAAAATACAGCTCGCACCAAGAGGGGGGAGCAATAAATGTAGCTCCGTAAGTTGATCTATTAATCCCCACAAAAAAATAGTAAATGCTGCAAAAATCCCAGCAAACAGGTTTAATTCCATTTTTTATCACAATGAGGTATTCGAAAACAATTGTGACGAATACCTCGGAATATTTTTAAAGTTTTGGCGCTTCAGGAAAATCAATAATAGTTTCATTTAGATTATTAAAATAGTTGGTATAAATGTTTTGCACAATTGCTAATAAAATCTCAGGAATGTGAGCATCTGTATATCCTACTTCTTTAAAGGCATTTAACGTTTTATCAGATACTATTCCTTTATTTAATACGATTTCAGAAGTTAATGTAATCAATGCGTTTCTCTTAGCGTTTTCTGAACTACCTTTTCTATTCGCTATCATTTCAGATTCACTTAAACCATTCATTTTTCCTAATGTTGTATGAGCCGCTAAGCAATAATTGCATGAATTTAGCTGTGCAACTGTCAAGGCAATGGCCTCTTGTTCGGCACCGGAAAGTTTTCCTCCTTTTAATCCGCCACCTATTCCTAGGAAAATACCTAAAGCCTTAGGGTTGTTTCCAAGGGACTGAAAGATATTAGGAACACTTCCTAGTGAACTTTTAATCATTCCATAAATTTCTGCTGTCTGATCTTTTGCTTCCTCTGGCGTGACTTTTACTAAACGTGACATGGTAACTCCTTTAAATGTAGAAAAATTTAGAACATGGAATAAGTATACAGCTTAGTATGCTTAGATGCAATGAAAAAATAGACCAACTTGTATGTTTAAATAATACACATAGAGCATTTAGGCATATTATGGTTCGATGGCCTTGAATTAAAGTGTTAAACATAAGTAAACACATGCCGTTGTTTGTGTTTCCACGTAGTTTCTTTTTAACTTATCAAGCCTTGACTGCAGAGCTCCTAGCCAGTTCGGAGTGAAAAAAGTTTCATTTCAAGCTACCAATTTCGATAAATATCTATATCAAAATTTTTATTTTTAAATTAAGAATTTAACTTTTTATGGAAGACTGGTATTAATTGGAACTCACATCAAAGGGCAAGAAATTTCTGTAAATTGATTTTTGAAATACATTAAAGTATTCTTAAAATGCACTATAAATATATTTGTTAAGTTTGTATCTTAAATATAACTAGCGCCATGAACAATTAAAATTTAAGAGGTTTTAGATGAAGTCCCTCGTCGTAATTTTCATGGTAACTTACACCGGTCTTGCACACGCTAAAGACTTTGATCATAATCATAGCATTTGGAATTCAATTTTAAATCAAAACGTAATTAAAATAAATAATACTACTGTCGTTGACTATGTTCGAATAAAACAAGTGCCTGGGCAATTAATTTCTTATTTAAACTCTATTCAAAATATTACGCCTGATGAATTTAAAAATTTTAATTCAAACCAACGCCTGGCCGTTCTTATAAATGCATACAATGCGTTCACCATTAAATTAATTATTGACAACTATCCAATTAAATCTATAAAAAACATTGGAGGTATTTTTTCTACTCCTTGGAAGAAAAACTTTCTTTATATTTTTGGCGAAAGAAAAAATTTAGATTTTATTGAACATGACCTTATTAGAAAAAACTTTAATGAGCCAAGAATACATTTTGCAGTGGTTTGTGCGTCAATTGGATGTCCTTCACTCAGAACTGAAGCTTATGTCGACACTAATCTTGATAATCAACTTGAAGATGCAAGTAGAATTTTTTTACAAGACAAATCAAGAAACTATTTTGACTCAAAAAATAAAATACTTTACTTAAGCTCCATTTTTAAATGGTATAAAAGTGACTTTGAAAAAGACATTATGACGATCCTAAAATTCGTTTCTTCAAGAATCACAACGAACCCATTAATTCAAAAAGAGATAATAAACGATAATCCAAAAATTGAATTCCTTAATTATGATTGGAATTTAAATATAAAATAAAGTTTCAATGAGGCAAGGTCAGAATTTAATTAAATTTTTAATTTAAAAATTATAAATACCTTATCAATTTTTCAAAGTGTATGCTTACTGTTAACATTATACTGCTTAAGAATCTAATTTTAACCCCTAGTTGAACTAGACTAAAACTTTTTTCTTAAAAAATTTCCTTAAACGTTAAATGAAATTTAAGTTGGGACTAGAAATATTTGAAAACTGATCTCAATATTTAATACTTTCGCCAACTTTCTAACGGATAATGACTTATAGTTAGGGATGTGTTCATTCTAAAATAGAATACACCTTTTCACTATTATAATCATGAAAAATCTTCTGAATGTATCATACGAAGATATGCCACTTTTAAATTTTTTTAAAAAATTCAGAATACCCTACGGCAACTTCATTCCATGATTTTGCACCACAAATGACAGCCTTCCTCGTTAGCTCTTATAACGAATGTCACTCTATCAATTGGCAAAATAAATAACCGACTCCTACGATAGCTTTGATTGTAAAAAGTTACTTCAACACAACAGATTTTTTAGTTTCGACGACACTTTCGGGTAATTTGTCTTGTTTTACTCCAACGATAAAGCTTTTGCTCCCAAAGATTTCACGTTCTAGTTCAAATACGTTTTCTTGTAGCTCGTCGGCTTGAAGGATCAGTTGTTTTGAACTTTCAAAAGAGCGGTTGGCAGTATCAGCATTATTGAGAGTTGTTTGATCAAGTTGATTCATGGCCAAGGCAATGTTTTTCACACCTATAGCTTGCTCTCGACACGCCAGAGAAACTTCGTTCATCATTGTCATTACTATTGTCGCATTGTCTACAACTTCATTAAGTACTTTTCCGCAACGATCGGCCACGCCTACACCATAATTAACTTTACTATTTCCAACGTTAATAAGATGTTGAATTTTTTTATTTGTTTCATTAATGATAGAGCTAACATTATTGATACTATCACTTAACATTTGAGAAATTTCATTTGAAGCAGTCCCAGACATTTGTGCTAGGTTACCAACTTCTTCAGCAACAACAGCGAATCCTTTTCCATGTTCACCAGCTCTTGCCGCCTCGACTGAAGCATTGAATGAGAGAAGTCTTGTTTGGAAAACAATATCATTAATAACTGATGTTTTTTGTGAAATTTGCTTAATAACGTTTACAATTTCGGCAATGCGCTCGTTACTTTTTTGGATTTCTTCCATAATGTTTATATTTGATTTATTGATTTCTTCCATCGAATAAATCATCTCCCTAACAACTTCTTTCCCTTCTTTTGCGATACGGTGGGACTCTTCAGCTTTTAGTGAAGAATTCTTAGCGCTTTCAACGGAAGTATTAACCATTAAAGTGATCTCATCTAGTGTAGAAACTGTTTCTTGAATACTTGATGCTTGTTCATGTGTTGAATCAGAAACCTCTTCTGAAATCTTCTTAACTCTCTCAGAAGACTCCTGGTTTTTAAGCGAAACTCCACGAAGTTTTTCTGAAATAAAACTAAGTTTTGTTGTCGTTTTTTTTAGTAAAATAAAAAGGATGCAGCACATGAATAACTGAGCAACGATGATCCCGACAAATGTCATTTTAAAGAATTCGTTTTTAATTTTTAAAACTTTATTTAAATTGTATTGTATTTCGAAATGACCAATCAATTGCTTCTCTTTGCCATACGTAATTGGAAGCTTGATACCCTTGAATGAACTATCTTTATCATCATTATCTGCCTTGGCATCTTTTTCGTTCTTTGGCGCTGCTGCGGACTTATGATTTTTTAAAGCTTCAGTAATAACAACATCTTTTGAGTCGAAAAATCTAACTGCTTCAATGCTTGAGTCTTCAAGAAGTTGAGCAGTGATTGTTTTTAATACATCGTTATTCAAGTTCCAAACATAATCTGCTGACGTGAGCTTTACTGAATTAGCCAAGGTATTCATTTCTTTCGCAATCATTAATTCAGTGTTACTCATGATTTTTATCATGAATGTCAAAGAAAGAACTATAATTGTAAGAACTGAAACCGTGTTAATCCAAATCATTAACTTAATCATTAAAGATTTTTGTTTGTTTTTCATACTGGCTCCAAAATTTTACTAATTCATCAACTCGGTTAGTTTAAGATAAAAAATTACAGCAACAACCATTTAAAATTCTCTGTAAAGAGAAAGAATATTTAAGTATAGATACTCAAATATTCTTTCACAATAATAGTTATGTATTTAAAGTTACTGTTGAGGAAGATTGTACACCTGAAAATAAAATAATTTACCAAATTACATTTTTTGATTTTAATAAATTAACATAATCTGGAGAATTTTTAGCCTTCTCCAAAAAAACCGACAGTTTTGTTAAATCAGAAGTTGCAGCTGCACCTTTTGGTCTAACAATATACCACACCATTTCTCCTACTTTATAATGACTAATATCCTCTTTTTTAACTTTTTCAATTACAAAAAAGTTCTCTTCAGCAACAAGTGTTGTTAGCAACATTCCATTTACCCGATCGGCCATTACTAATCTAACACCTAAAAACCAATCCGAAACTTCATTAACAGCGATTCTTAAATCTTCAGCATATGCAAAAAATGGACTACCTATTCTTATTGCAACAGTTTTAGCTTTTTGAGCTATTTCAGAATCACTAGTTATTTTGTTATTAGATTTAGTATAAATATTTACATCATCAGTATAGACTTTATAAAACCATTCAAACTTATTTTCTGTAAATTTATTTCTGCCAGTAGCTGCAAAAATAGAATTTGTATTTTTTGACATTTCATCCTGAGCTCTGGCCCAAGGTAGTTCAACAACTTTATAGTCAATCCCACCAGTCTCAAGCGCACTCTTTAATAATTTTCCTGCAATACAATCTAATTTTCCATCGACGGTACAAATTAATGGTGGATTTTTTGCTACGTAAACAGTTAATACCTCTGCTTTTGCGACTGTAGCTAAACTCATAAGTGATACATAGATAATTGTTAGGGTGAAGTGACGATTAAAAAATGTTTTCATAAAATCTCCTGTACTTAGTTTTTTTTAATTAGACTAAGAGGTAGTTAAGTTTTTTGCAACAGAAATAATTTACTATGCAGACTAGTTAGTATGTTTGAGCGTTTTTGGAGTGCGGTCGTTTTCTTGGTAGTCATATAGCTTTAGTATTCACCTTACCTGATCAGCTTTTCCAGTTTTGGTATGCTGAAAATCAGAAGTTGATCATGCACCAATTTGCAATGTAATGTTTTGGGCAATTAGCTTTTTTAAGTTTTTAGCTTGTTGTTGCTTTATGAAAAGTTATTTTTAAATCTATAAATTAATGATTTTAAAACCCGTGCGCAATTTTATTTTAATAAGTAGAGTAGACTCGTCAGTATATTAAATCTGATGGTGTGATTTTAATGTAAAAGTTTTTTATTGAGATTGAAAATTCTTTAAGATATAATCGTCTTAATAGTTTCAAAAAGGAGATTTGCGAATGATGAAATTTTTTTTTATGTGTTTAATGACATGCTGTATTTTAACCTTAGATGTTTTTGCAAGCGATCCACAAAAATCTTTGACCTTGCTTGAATCTAGGTTAACAAAACTTGGAGCAGTAAAAGTGGATGGGAAGGAAAAGGTAGCAGACAAAGAAGTGCCGGTTTTATATTTTGGAAGAAGAAAAATTAATAATAATTTTGATGTTGTAGACGAAATCAAAAAAGACCTTGGTGGGACTGCAACGGTTTTTGTGAAAGACGGGGAAGAGTTTATTCGCATAAGTACTAACGTGCTAAAAGAGGATGGAACAAGGGCAATTGGTACGTCTTTAGCTAAAAACAAAGCATATGAGGCAGTGATAAAAGGAACTAAGTTTTGCGGAGAAGTTGATATCCTAAATTCAAAATATGATACATGTTATGATCCAATAAAAGATGAAAAGGGAAACATTGTTGGTGTCTATTATGTAGGTTATAAAAAATAAAAAAAAGGAGAAGGGAAAATGATTTTTTTTAAAACCTTGAAAGAGAATGTTTTTTATTTTAATGATCTTAATTTAAAATCTCTAAGGGGGAAGTTAGTTTTGTTAAGTTTTACACCTCTTCTTATTATGTTTACAATTTCACTTTTAATTCTTTTTCAAGTTCAAAGTCTTACAAATAATTTATCAGAGGTTATTAGTAACATTGTTCCTGCGGTTACAACCAGCAAAGATATGATAAATGACTTAAATGCAATGGAGGCTGCAATATTTGGAGCCCTGAAATCAAAAGACAATAAAGATGATTATAATAATTTCTATATTATGTTTGAGGATTCAATCTCAAGATTTGAGTCATCTCTTGGGCGCTATCATAAATATAAAATTCCTAAAAGAGCACAGGTTCTTCGCGAAAAAGCAAATAAAAAGTGGAGCAATATGAACTCAAACCTGAATTTTTCAAAAAGTTTAATGGATGCAGAAAAAATCACAGAATTAGATGCAACTTATAAAAACAATATGAAAAAAGATATTAGGGAGATGAAGGAAATTCTATCTAATATCGAGCTTAATAATTCCGATGTAATAGAAGCTGAAAAAACAAATTCGAGTGCCGGGGGGTTTAGCAAAAATAATATTATCACCTTTTCAATCTTGCTCGTGTTAGCTTGTTTGCTTTTTGCCCTTATTTTGTCAGGAGCTTTGTCAAAAAAACTAAAAACTATTACTGAGGAGTTATTAAGTGAATCTCAAGAAACCAAAGTGAGATCAAATGATGTACTTAGCTCCTCTGAGAGTTTGAAGAGATCCTCAAGTTACTCCGCAAGTGCACTACAGCAAACGTCTACGGCCATTGAAGAAATAATTAGAATGTCTGAAAGAAGTAGGGAGAATACTATAAAGTCAACAAATGTTGTTAAGGAAAGTGTTCAGCTTGTTAACGTGAGTGAAGTAAACTTAAAAGAAGTAGAATTGTCATTTTTTGAAATTGAAAAAACTAATAATGAAATGACTAGTATTGCCAAAATGAATGATCAAAATGCAGGTGAAATTTTAATTATTATTGAGCAAATTGCCGATAAGACAAAAATGATTAATGAAATTGTTTTTCAAACAAAGCTTTTAGCTTTTAATGCTTCCGTTGAAGCAGCAAGGGCAGGTGAGGACGGAAAAGGATTTGCCGTTGTTGCTGAGGAAATGGGGAGCTTGGCTAGAAACAGTGGCGAAGCGGCAAGTGAGATAACGGTTCTTTTAAGTGAAAGTCGAAGCAAGATTAAAAATATCGTTCTAAGTAGTGCGAGTTCAACGGATGCCGTTGTCAGAAAAATTAAGGATAACGTTGAAAAAAGCCATGAGATTCTAAAGCGATCAATTGAAGGTCTTTCACTAATTGCAAGTAAGTCTTGTGAAGCTGAATCTCTATCTCTGACTGTTTTGGAGTCGTCGCTTGAGCAAGCAAAGGGTATGAATGAAATTACTAATGCGATCCATAATTTAGATCAGTTATCACAAAAAAATTTACAAGATGGCGGAGATTTGGCACATTCGTCTGAGTTGCTACTTGGACAGGCCAGTTCGCTATCGAGAATAGTACAAAATTTGCAGTCTGTAGTTAGGGGATAATAGAGGAAGCTGACAACGTGGTATACTAGTTTTATAAAGTAATCAAAAAGTTGCAATCCAGTTCCTTGACAAGCAATTATGAAAAAATTCTCCAAGATCAGCATGATCATTTGTAATTGATGCAATTTTATCAATAGTGAAGGTATTATTTTGAAGAAGTTGTACTAAATTCCATTCAAATTCTGAAATTCTTTTAAAGTTTACAGTGTTTCCTTCTCTCCAGATAATCCATTTAACTTTTTTATCTGATAATTGAAGTGTAAATAAATCGAGTCTTGTTTCTATTATACCAATATGTGGCTGAATTGAAAAATCTAGACCTAAAGATAAGTTTTGTTGAAAATCGTTAATGGTCATAGAAGGAATGATCCTACTTGTTAATTTTTTTTCTACCAAACTTTCAAATTTGGATATTTCAAATATCTCTTCAGGTATATTTATAGATTCCAAATAAAACGGAAAATTAGAAAAAGCTTCATTTAAATTGTCAAAATTGCAAGCACTCTTAAAGCTGTATTCCTTACCAATTTGATTCCAATTTAAATTAGCTTCGTTAATTTTTTTTTGCGTATTCGTAAATACCTTTTCCAAAAGAGCTTTAGTTCTTGACTCGTATCCATATTGAAGAGCCATTACTCTTGTCTTCAACTCCTCAATGTTATCAAAATTTTCATTTGAGATTTTTAAAACACGATAGTCGCTACTTTCATTAAAATATATTTTGCATAGTTCATTTTGAGCTTTTTCTGAAGAGTTCATTTTTGACATGCCTTGCTTTTTGCAATCTCAACTTCTAATAACATGTGACTTAAGTCCGGAATATTTTCATCTCGTTCAATAATGGTTATGTTTTTACCAAATCTCTTAGTTGCATTACCGTATAACTCCCAAACCTCTTTAGAAATATTTGATCCATGATTATCAAATAAAAAGTTATTTAACTTTATATGGCCAGCTAAATGGAATATTTTGACCGACTGATTATTGATTTTTGAAAGCTCATCTTGAGCTGTAAACCCATGGTTAATTGAGTTAATATAAAAATTATTAATATCTAATAAAAATTTAATATCATCTATGGAATTTAACTCATTTAAAAATTCTACTTCACTCATTTCATCGATTGTAAATCTAAAGTAGGTTGAAATGTTTTCTAAATAAAATGGAACATTTAAATAGTCTTGAATTTGAGAATGTCTAGTTTTGATGTTTTTTAAAGAATCTTTGGTAAAAGGAACAGGCATTAATTCAAACGTATTTTTTCCATTGCATTTACTCCAACAAATATGGTCTGAATAAAATTCACATCCTAGTTCTTCAATTAACTTTCTTATCTGTTTAAACTTGATAGGATTTAAAGGATCATAGCCACCAACGTCTGAAGAAATACTATGCAAATGAATTTTTTTAGATCTTGAAAGATCTATTAATATTTCTCGACTAGGTCCATAATTATTTAAGTAGTTGTCAGAAATAACTTCCACAACATCTATAGATTGACTATCTTTAATGTTTTCAATACTAAACTTATTCTTATAACCAATACCAAACATAAAAAAGTTCCATTTGGTTAAGGCATTATGCCTTAACCATTGAATTACTTATTTGCCACAAATCTTTTTTCGGTTGCTTCTGCATGCTTGTTCAAGACGTCGCATGCGCTTTTCTTCATCTGTTTCCAACCTAGATCTGCTGTTGGATTTTCCCCTGCACATCCCCAGCTTTTACCTGTTGCAGGATCTTTACCGCCGCATTCTCCTTCGTGTGCTCCAACAACACCGTAACATTTGCCTATTGGATCTGAAGTTTTTTTTGCAGCTGAAGCTGAAAAAGACGTAGTGGCTAATAAAATAGCACTTAAGATAATTAATTTATTATCAATGTTTTTCATAAATACTCCTTAATTTACATTGGCTTGTGCCAAAACTTTTAATCTAACTTCATTACCAAGCATTACACCACCTGTCTCAATGGCTTGATTCCAAGTAAGGCCTAATTTTTTTCTACTAATTTCAAAGCTTAAATTAACAACTAACTTCTTGCTTCCCCAGGGATCTTGAGTAATTCCTTTGAAATCAACTAAAAAATTTTGATCGTAATCTTTACCTTTAAATTTTAATTTACCAGAAATCTTAACTTGCTTACCTTTTTTTATTTTAACATTTTTAATTTCAATAATTATCTTGTCAAAGTTTTTGCTATCTAAAAAATCAGCAGATTTTAAATGATTGTCTCTTTTAGTTTGATTAGTATTAATACTATCTGATAAAACTTCTCCGTAAATTCCAACAATTTGTTCTTTTTCAATTTTTACAGTGCCGTTTATTTTATCAAATCTTCCCTTTGCTGTACTAATCATTAAGTGGTCAATTTCAAAATTAACTTCTGAATGTTCTGCATCCAGTTGTGACTCTGAAGTTTCTGCTAGTAAAGTTCCATGGAATAATGCAAAACTCAGGAAAAACAATACCAAATAATTACAATTTTTCATCCTTACTCCTTAAAATAATGCCAGATAGTATTAAATACTATCTGGCTTATCTAATACTACTTAGTTGGTAGTTTCTCAATTCCTTTTTTAAATGTCTTATCTGCTTTAGCAATCATATTTTTAGAATCTGCATCGAACATTTCTTTTGCTTTTTGACTAGAGAAAAAATAAACTTTACCTTCTAAGAAACTAAATATAGTTGGATCTGTCGCTAGTTTCTTACCTAAGGCTAGACCTGTTGCACACCAGGCATCATACTGTAAAGAGTTAACAAATTTTTCCGGTTCTTTATCAAACATGTCTTTTGCGCCTTTATTTATAAAATAATAGACTGAACCGTTATAATCTGAATTAAACTCTGGATTTCCATACAGGGCCTTCTGTACACCAACATAAGCAACTGAACAATATCCTCCCAACTTGACTCTTGAGCCATCAGCAAAAGCGGATGTAGATAATACGGCCATAAAGACTAGAGCTAAAAAATTTCTCATAAATACTCCAAAAGTTAGCATATAATTATGCTTGTTAAAGTTAAAATGTATCACAAAATGATCTGTCTTGCCTGATTAAGTATACAGGTTAGTATGTTTAAGTTCAAATTAAAAATACAGACAAGTCTGTTTATTTTCACAAAGCATTAAGAAAACAAGCACATGTGACACGTAAAAGTCTTTGTCAAATATCATCGACTAGTAAATAGGCATCTTCTGCCAATTCTTAAGTCCATTCATTTTTTATGGAATCTTATTTGAAAAAAGGTTGCAATGGGCAATGAATACAATTCTTTAATTTGAGTTAGAAGAGTTGGTTTGCAATGATAGGAACAACTTTTAAATTTTGAAACACTCTACAATTGACAACAGTATACAGTATAGTATGATTACTCGTTTTCAATAGGAATAAAATGAATACTAAATCGATAAACTCAATTAGAAGTCCAGTACCACCGTTTACTTTTGAATCAGCAATGGAAAAAGTTCGACTGGCCGAGAATGCTTGGAATTCTCGCAATCCCGAATTAGTGTCCCTTGCCTATACTCCTGACAGTGCTTGGAGAAATAGATCAAGTTTTATTAATGGACGAGATGAGATTGTAAGTTTTTTAAAGGCTAAATGGGAAAAAGAAATCGAGTATAGATTAGTCAAAGAATTGTGGGCATACTATGGAAGTAAAATTTCAGTAAAATTTCAGTACGAATGGGTAAATAAGGATGGATTTTGGTTTAGATCTTACGGAAATGAGAATTGGGAGTTCGATGAATTTGGCTTCATGAAGAGAAGAGAGGCTAGTATTAATGATGTAGAGATTAAATTTTCTGAAAGGAAATTCTTATGGGATGCAAGTGGGATAAGACCTTTGGAGCACCCTGGAATATTAGACTAATAAATATCAACTTGGAGAATTATATGAAGCCCAGAATAGATTATTATAAACATTTTCCTGAAGCGTTTAATAAGTTAGTAGAAATAGGCTCGTTAGTTAATGAAACGAGTTTAGATAAAAGTCTGATTCATCTTGTTATGATAAGAGTTTCTCAATTAAATAAATGTTTATTCTGTGTTGACATTCATACAAAATTGGCAAAAAAAGATGGAGAAAAAGAACTAAGAATTACTCATCTGGCTGTTTGGAAAGATTCTGCATTGTTTGATGAGAAAGAAAAAGCTGCATTGGCCTGGGCGGAAGCAGTTACGAAAATGAGCGTTGAAGAAATTAGTGATAAACTTTTTGAGAAGACAAAAATATATTTTTCAGACAAAGAGCTTGTTCAGCTAAATATGGCAATAGTGGAAATTAATAGTTGGAATAGAATTTCAGGAGTATTTAAAGCTACACCTGGATCCTTAGATAAGATGTACGGTATTGAATCATAATGTTTATTTGAAGGGTTTACTATGGATGCTTTTCTTTCTCGTTTGAGAATTTATCCAATTAAGTCACTAGATCCAATTGAGTTAGATAAGGCTGAAATTGGGAGACACTCGTTAAGATACGATCGCGAATTTGCCATGATTACTCCACATGGAAGATTTATGAATGGCAAGAAGTCAGGCAAAGTCAATGAGCTAGAAGCAATCTATGACTTAAATAAAATGACTGTAACCCTAGCGCCAAGACTTGGCGGTGAAAAAGAAATATTCCATTTAATAGATGATGAAAAAAAATAAGCTCTTTTTTGAGTCAATTTTTTAAAGAACCTATAAGATTTATTCAAAATCAAAATGGAGAATTGATGGATATTCCACATGCTAGTTGTGTGACCATCACTTCAAATTCTTCAATTGAATCACTTCATAAAGATTTTTCAAATAAAACAGCAGATGAGTTGAGACTGCGATTTAGGGCCAATATTGAATTGGGGGGAGTTCCGGCTTTTTGGGAAGAATCTTTAGTGCAAGATCCGGGAGTTGGTATTCGTTTTAAAATTGGTGATGTTGAAATGATAGGGGTAAGCCCAAGGGCCCGATGTAATGTTCCACCTCGTGATCCATTTACTGGAGTTACCGATAATCAATTTGTAAAACAAATGATGAAAAGTCGTGAAAATTCTCTACCCGTTGATAGCTTGCTCCCCAAATACGGAAATACATATCATCTAACATTAAATACATATATACCTGAGAGCGAAATGGGAAAATGGATTAAAGTTGGAGATCTACTGAAATTAATTGGTCCGGTTAATTTAGGTAATTTATACGAGTAATATTTTTTTAGAGATAGAATTAATTAAGATTTTTACTTTTCTAACTAAAGACAACAAATTTTAAGATCCATTTTCCTTAATAAAGATTAAACATATTTTCTAATAACAACTAAAGCAACTTCTAGACTTTTACTGAAGCCATCAAAACGGCCTCCACGCATTTTTTTCAAGTAATAATCTAAAGTTAAAGTTCTTGAAATATAAAAAAACAAAAAGCCGATGGCCACTGGTCTCATAAGATACCACCCCACTTTCCCTAGATCATTTTCCGATAAAAAAAGAAAAGCTCCAGTCATTGCAATGGATACTAAAAAAAGTGGTCGACAAAGATCTTTAAGTGATCCCCTTATAGGATCCATTTCTTTTGTCGGCTTTTTATCAGCTGCTAGCTCCAAAAGTTTATTTTCTATTTTTATTGTATAAAGATTGTTTCCTGGGAGTTTAAAAGCAATTAACGTTATGATAAAAGCACTAATTAGTTTTAAAACAACTATCAATACAAAAATCTTTACTAAATCTGTATATTGAAGTCCTAGAAAGGGTATCGTTTTTTTAAATAAATAATCTGCACTGCTAAGTAAATTATTTCCAAAAAACAAGTAATAGGTAACCAATGGTTGTATAAATGACCACAGAGATAATAAAAGCATTCCTGTTAATAATCCAAAAAAATTAGCGCCAAAAATCAATGATCCAAAATTAAAAAGTAAGCCCTGCATGCTTAGGCTTAACATAGGTCCTAATTTTTTTCCGGCAGGGGCAAGAGATTTTAAAAAAGCTGCTATGTTTGAAATCGAGTAAGGAAGAAATTCATTCTCACCGATTTGGTTTTGCTTTCCTATTAATGAAGCACGACAAAGTATATAGCCTTGATTAAGTGAGAGTATCACACCAGAAAATGGCACATGAAAAGAATGAAGTAAAGAACCTAGACCCACTTCAATGAGTGAAAGACTTGCACCGTACTGGCCTATTATTTTCACTTTTTGATTCACTTCCATAATTAAAAGTACAATACCGAGAGTCCCAAGAGAATTCAATTAAAATATAACAAATCAAGCAATTGTTTAGTCGTTTCACGCCCAAAAGATCTATATTTTATTCATTCCTTATTAATAATATATACAGAGTGGTATATTTATTGGTATTAAAGATTATGCTTAAGAGATTACAGATATGACAAATACGACTTAATGAATTGGTCGTTTATGTACTTGAACTGTTGTGTTTTTGACTTACACCGGTTCCGAAATAATGTGATTTTTAAAAGATGAGAAATACATTCATAGTTTAATTACATGCTTTGATTATCAAGATCGACTGCATAAGCTCAGGATCATTTTGACTGGGATAAGATTTTACTTAGTTTGATTATTAAATGTTGAAAGGATGGAAAATATATTTAGGAGTATTATATGAAAAAGTGGAAAAAAGTTGTTATGTTTTTAGGTATATTATTGATAGTTGTTTCACTCTATCAATATTTTGGGATGAAACAATTACTCTCTATTGAGAATTTAAAAATTCATCAGAGTGAATTTAATGAATATTATAAGCAAAACTCTCTTCTGGTTTTATTTAGTTTTATAGTGTCTTATGTCGTTTTAGTGACATTTTCGTTTCCGGGTGCAAGTATCTTAACACTTGCAGCAGGGGCGATTTTTGGATTGAATTTGGGAATAGTTATCGTTTCACTATCGAGCACAGTAGGAGCTACCTTTGCATTCTTGGGGGCAAGGTATTTTTTTAGAGATTTTTTAGAGAATAAATTTAAAAAAAAGTTTGATACGATTAACAATGGAATACAAAAGGAAGGGGTTAGTTATTTACTGAGTCTAAGACTTATACCTATTTTTCCATTTTTTCTGATTAATTTAGTTATGGGATTGACCGCAATACCAACAGTTACATTTTTTTGGGTTAGTTTGCTTGGAATGTTACCGGGAACGATTGTGTTTGTTAATGCTGGGGTTCAGCTTTCGAGCATTACTACATTAAAAGGGATTCTTTCTCTTCCGTTGTTAGTCTCTTTAGTACTACTAGGTATATTGCCAATTCTTTTGAAGGCTATACTAAATTATTTTCGATTAAATAAAAATTTAAGAAAATTTAAAAAACCTAAATCTTTCGATTACAATTTGATTGTTATTGGTGGAGGATCAGCAGGATTGGTTTCATCTTATATTGCAGCGGCTGTAAAGGCGAAAGTATTGCTTGTTGAAAAACATAAAATGGGTGGAGATTGCTTAAATACTGGTTGTGTCCCTAGTAAAGCGATTATTAAATCAGCTAGAGTTGCAAACATCCTGAAGCGCTCGAGTGAATTTGGAATTGATGCAAAAGATATAAAAGTAAATTTTAACAATGTTATGGAAAGAGTCCAAGAAATTATAAAGAAAGTTGAGCCACATGATTCAGTTGAAAGATATAGTAGTCTTGGAGTCGAATGCTTAAAAGGTATAGCGTTTATAAAATCTCCTTATGAAGTTGAAGTAGATGGAAAATTATTTACGACTAAAAATATTGTTATTGCGACTGGTGCAGGGCCATTAGTTCCACCAATCCCTGGATTAAGTAATATAGATTTTTTAACTAGTGACAATATTTGGTCGTTAAGGGAGCTTCCCGAAAGACTTATAGTTTTAGGTGGTGGCCCTATTGGGAGTGAGTTGGCCCAAAGTTTTGCACGACTAGGCTCTAAAGTTACACAGGTGGAAATGGCATCTCAAATAATGGGTAGAGAAGATAGCGAGGTTTCAAAATTAATCACTGAACAATTTATTCGTGAAGGCATAGAGGTTTTAGTAAATCACAAGGCACTTAGGATTAATTCTGAAAATAAAGAGCTTGTTTGCGAGTTCGAGGGTAGAGAGGTCGTCATAAAGTTTGATAAAATTCTAATTGCACTTGGAAGGAAAGCGAATGTTAAAGGTTTTGGTCTAGAGCAATTGAATATAGAAATTTCTAGTAGAGGTACGGTTGTTGCCGACGAATACTTAAGGACTACTAATTATCCAAATATTTTTGTCTGTGGAGATGTGACAGGGCCATATCAATTTACTCATACAGCAGCACACCAAGCTTGGTATGTCGCCGTCAATGCACTTTTTGGGATTTTTAAAAAATTTAAAGTTGATTACAGCGTGATTCCTTGGAGTACGTTTGTTGATCCTGAAGTGGCGCGTGTTGGTCTTAATGAAAAAGAGGCGAACGAGCAAGGAATTCCTTACCAGGTTAGTAAGTTCGAGATTGAAGAATTAGATCGTGCAATAGCCGATAGTGAGGATCATGGATTCATAAAAGTTTTAACAAAGCCTGGTACTGATAAAATATTAGGTGTTACAATCGTTGGTGATCATGCAGGAGACATTATTGGAGAGTACGTAACGGCCATGAAGTATGGATTGGGAATGAATAAAATATTGAATACAATTCATATTTATCCAACTCTTTCTGAATCTAATAAATATGTAGCAGGGGTATGGAAAAAACAAAATTCCCCCAAAAAATTATTAGAGATAGTACAAAAAATTCATTCATGGAGAAGAAATTAGGATGATTACACTATTGACGATTGTAGAGCTATTGTTTTTTATTCCATTAATTATTAGTCCAGTTTTTTCAAGGAGGTTTCAATGAGTGAAACATATATACCACCAAAAGTTTGGACATTTAGTGAAGAAAATGGCGGAAAGTTTTCAAGTATAAATAGACCAACGGCAGGCGCAAGAAAGATTAAAGAGCTTCCAGTCGGAGAGCATCCAATACAGCTTTACTCGCTAGGTACACCCAATGGTGTAAAAGTTACGATAATGTTAGAGGAGCTCTTAGAGCTAGGAATTAAGGGGGCAGAGTATGATGCCTTTATCATTAATATTTCTGATGGTGATCAATTTACAAGTGGGTTTGTAGAAATAAATCCAAATTCTAAAATACCTGTCCTGGTTGATAAAAATAATGGAAATCCTCTTTCTATATTTGAATCAGGAGCGATTCTTTTTTATCTAGCAGAAAAATTTAATAAATTTTTACCAAAGGATCAGAGGCTGAGAGCAAAAGTAATGAGTTGGTTATTTTGGCAGGTAGGTAGTGCACCTTACTTAGGTGGAGGATTTGGACACTTTTATGCTTATGCACCAGAGAAATTTAAATATCCAATAGACCGCTTTACGATGGAAACAAAAAGACAATTAGACGTCCTAGATAAGCATTTAGAAAAAAATCACTATATCGCTGGAGATGATTACACTATTGCAGATATGGCGATTTTTCCTTGGTATGGAATTCTTGCAAAGGGACGTCTTTATGAGGCAGCAGAGTTTTTATCTGTTCATGAATATAAAAATGTTCAAAGATGGAGTGATGAGTTGCTTAGGAGAAAAGCCGTTTTAAAGGGACGGTTAATTAACAAAAATTGGGGAGACGGAAATCAACAAATCCCCGAAAGACATTCCAGTTCTGATTTTAATGGAATAAAATTAGATTTTTAATTTTGTTTATAAATGAAAAAAAACAAATTAAGAGCAGACAAAATTTTGCGAGAATATCCAAAATCAACTTTATACGGGGTGTGCATGAAACAATGGTGGGTTCTAGAGATTGAGTCAAAGATTTGATCAGCTAATTCAATATCTTAATCAGACAGTTTGTTAAGTTGTCCCAAAAGTGTTTCCGAGACTAATGCTACGTTTTAAATTATAATTGGAAGGTCGTATGGCTTATGTTCTTTGGTTAATAACACTTTTAGTTTTTATTATATCTTTTCATAAAAATAAAGTACGAACACTTATAGTACTGAGGAGTAGTTTTAGCACTCTAAAAATGATATCTTCAAATGTCTTAGGTATGATTGGCTTAATTGGTGTAATTTTGGCAATTTTCCCTCAAGAGAAAATGGCAATCATCTTCGCATCCAAAGGTCTTTTTAGTTTTGTTATAGTTTCCTTACTGGGGGCAATTGTAACGATTCCTGGTGTGGTTGCATTTCCTTTAGCGGGATCACTTTTAAAAATAGGTGCTAGCAAAGCTCTATTGGCTTCATTCTTAACTACTTTAACTATGGTAGGAATAGTAAGCTCTCCTATGGAAATTTTTTATTTTGGTAGGCGATTTACTATAATGAGGCAAGCTCTTAGTTTTATTGCTGCCGTCATAATTGGTTTAATTATGGGAGCAATTCTATGATTATAAATGTTGTAAAAAAATTTCAAGTACCTATCTTTGTTTTATTAATCAATATTTTCCTATTTTTTATTAAACCTGATCTTTCGAAGCAGTCAATTGTAAATTTTTTTCAGTTTTTCATTGAAGTCATGAAAATTTTGCCACCTATTTTAATTTTAATAGGTCTTTTTGATATGTGGATTCCGCGTGAAATAATCGAATCTCATCTGGGAAAAAAATCTGGAATAAGAGGAATAATACTAGCTATCCTCTTGGGTTCTGTGGCTGCAGGACCACTGTTCGCTGCTTTTCCAATCGCGTTGTCATTGACAAGAAAAGGAGTTCGCACTGCAAACACTGTCATATTTCTTGGATCATGGGCGACAATAAAAATTCCAATGCTTATTATGGAGAGTAGTTTTATTGGGACTAGGTTTGCAATTTTACGATTAATAATTACCGTGCCATTTATTATTTTAATTGGTTACTTAATCGAAAAATTTGCACCGATTGATAAATTGCTCTCCTCGGCCGTTGCTGGATGAATCAATCAGCGATTGAATTCTTCTCTTAGATATATGAGAGTATTGATGAAGCCTAGAATAGACTTATTTCATTTCTTGAAAGCGATTAAAAAAAATTAAAAAACTGCCAGTAAAACTTGCTTTAAAAAAATTAAACATAATGACATTATTATCCCCTTCCAACCTGTGGTGCCGGGATATCACTTTGTCGTCTTTGCTATAGTAACTTGCTAATCTCATCTCTGTGGCGTTCCCACTAGGTTGTTCTGGCCTCCAATTAAACCTATTAGTCGTTACAGCTCTTGATGATGGAGTTAATCCTTCTACCTCTGTGCACCGGTGTTCGTCGACTCATTCTATTTAGCAGATAGACGTATTTTTTTTACGGTTCACTTTCAAATTCTAGCATGTAAATGTGCTATAATTTAAAAGCCAGTAAGAAAGACTCTATATAAAATCAATGAATTATCAGTTTGATTATTAGAGTTTTATTGTCAGAAAAAGTACGATTAAATTCTACGTTAAAGAGATTGAAATAATATGACATATAAAAAATTAAAAATCAGCCCCCCCCCATATCTCCGCCGACCTTTGCAGCCATTGTGGATATACCAAATAACTTATTTGGAACAGAATTTCTTAAAAGAATAAGAGCCTTTGATTCACTTGATACAGTGACTGATTCTTCATTAACTTGAACGCCTTTAATAGCAGTAAACCCATCACGTAGATCTTCAACTGAAACCGCTTTTCCATTAACCTTAACTACATCAACGTCATCAAATCTATATACTGAAACAGTATTCGCAAATGTCGAGGTCGTTAGAGCCAGACTCATGATAACTAAATTTTTTTTCATTGAATCACCCCATTTGATTCCTGTTTTTCTTTTAGCAATGAATCCATTACTAACCCGGCCCACATAACATTAGAGCCAGCGTTCTCAGGGGCATTAAAGACTTCTCTGATCTCTTTGTTCGCTTTGATGTAAACATCACGAAGTTTAGGTATGACCTTATTTGCATCAACCGACTCATATTGAATCGAGAGCCAATTTTTATGAGTCCCAAAAGCCTCTAGATCGTAACTTGAATTAATCAGATTATAAAGAAGCTTATGAACTGTTTCTTGGCCTGCATTTACTTTTGTGCCTAGAGTGTAAATTCCGTTTTCATCTTTTAATATTTTCTTTTCAGCTAGTTTTTCAAGGGTTAGAAGTCCGCGTCTGCCAAACTCAGAAGTTACCACGTCTTTTGTCAGTCCAACATTGGTAGTGGCCATAATCATCAACTCATATGTTGTCGAGTCTTGGAAGTATGTTTCGGCTTCCTGTGAGACAAATTCAATATCAGCGTTTCCTGGGTAGGTCTTTGTCAAATCATTAAACATATCTGGATAGTGAAGTTTTATGAAGTCCTGAACTTTTGTTTCACCACAAGCTTCACGAACAATTTTTAAAGCATGATTGAAAGACGGTTTTTTTATTTCACGATTCTCAAAACGAGAAAATGAAGAACTCGCAAGATCAAGCTTTTTTGCAAGCTGAGCTGACGAGAGATTAGGGTGAGATTTTTTAATCGACTTTATACAGTCGCTCAAAAATTCTTTTAAATCTGAAAATTGAATTGAATCCATACTAATCAAGCATCCCAATAATATTTAGTGGTGTCATTGTTACCCCAAAAAACTTGTTTATGGCAAGTTTCTGATGGTGCTGCGCACATCATTCCATCCCGAGATGGGACACTCGAAAAATCGACGAAGAATATTAAGAACTTGCGCATCCCAGTCTGGGACGCGTCCCACCACGGTGGGAAGAATTCATCCCAGAGTGGGATGGAGTGGCCTTATCCAAAATACTCTTCGTAAAACTATCATCCACCAATTTTGTTGGATTGATTTTTAAACGGAGGAAGTAAATGAAAAATCAAATTGAAATTTTAAAAGAACTCATCAGGGAAATCTTAGGAACGATTTCTATAGAGGAGTTTCTGAGAAACCAGAGTGTTTCTGAATCGGCACAGGAGCTACTGAAAAATTTGAACCTAAATTTAAACACACAACAGGCTTAGGGGGAAAACATGACGGCGAAGGCAGCAACATCACTAAAAAAAAGAATGGAGAAATTTATGGAATCAATTAGTGAAAGGGAAAAAAGAAGAAATCGAAAACTCTTAGGGCAGATCGAGTTTTTAAAAAAGTATCTAGGAACATTTGGCGAAGTAAGCGGAGGAGTAAGGGAAGACTTGGATTTAGATTTTCAAAAGTATTTTAACTTTAAATTAAACGGAATGGGGGTTTAGTGAAAAAAGTAATATTGGTTTTAGCATCTTTGGCTTTTGTGTCTTGTTCTTTTAAAGGAGGTGATGGTTCAGGTGGTGCACCTGTGGAATCCGTTACTGCCCTAAAAATTGATCCGAATGGGGATAGTGATGGTGATGGTTTTACAGACCAACAAGAGTTAAATCTTGGAAGAAATCCATTTGTGGCAGATTTACCAGAATTAAAAATTCGTTTTCTACAAAATTATAAAATTGAACTCTCTTATCACAAGATTGGTAGTGATAAGATCGAGAACTTTGTAGTCGATACGAAAGTGAATGATACCGATCCTGATTATAAATTTAGAGTAGGGAAAGTGTTTGCTCGCTCTCATGCAATGAAGACAGCAGCGAGCTTCGGCAGATTTTCAAGCCATTCTTCAGGAAAGATCGAAGAAAAAGATTATTCATGGGTAAGTTATCCAGAGCTTGATCCAAAATTCTTCAATCAAAAAGCTTTGGAGTTTAGAACCATTCTCGATAGCGGGATTGAAATAGATAATATTAAGATCATTATGTCGAACCAAGCAAGGCTTATGGAGTCTGCCTTCTATAAGGAAATTAAAAACTTAAAGCTTAATTTCTATTACCTCAATCATGAGACTGAAAATTACGACATTCTAAGTTCAACTTCTATTGAAAGACATTTTCAAGGGGGAGTTTATGAAACTTTTGATGTGGTAATCGAAAACGCGCCCTTGAATCTTGTAAAGGATAGTTTGTTTAAACGTGGTGAATTTATTATTTCAGAAGTTGATGATTATGAAATTCCAGCGAAGGAAACAAACTATAAGACTTTAATGGCCGCCGTGAGAGCAAAGTCATTGCCTGTATTACTTGAAACTCCTTTAGAGGAAAAACTATTTTATGTGGCCAGTACCAGTAATGGGATTAGGTTTCAAAATATTTTAGAAACTACTTTTGATCGAAATTATAAGGTTGAAAATGATCAATTATTAAAAATTGGGCAGTTTGAAAATAACTTAGGGACTTACACCCACCTTAGAGAAGTTCAAGATAAGGACAAGCTTGGGAGTTGGTTTGTTATGACCAATGAACTTAAAAAGAATTACCTTGATCATAACTATACTAATCAAGACCGCATCGTTCTCGCCTATGTCACTGGGAGTGAGTTAGCAGGGCAACAACAGGAAAGTATTTATTCTTATCGAGAGAAGGTTAATTCAAATAAAAGTGAAACGATTATTCCTGTTGGAAACATCACACCAAATTCAAGAATTGATATTCAGTTAAAGCCTCTGAGTCGATATGGCCGAGAACTGACGAAAACTACAGAGAACTTTAATCGTCCTGGTGGATCATGCGGAAAGAACTGTATTCAGCATCCAATTAATTGCTCATGGCAGATCAATCTCTTCAACGATTACAGTGAGCCTTTTCAATTTATGCCTGATTTATCCTCAGAAGGAGAGAAGCTAGACCTTGTGGTAAATGGTGAAGCATTCCCATTAAAAGATCTTTTGAAAGATAAGAAGCTTTTGATCTTTAAGACAGATGTTGGAACCCACATAACTATCAATGACATCAACAAGATTAAAGAACTCAAAGACTTTGATGAGAATACTGTATCAATTAGAGTACGTGCCTTTGCGGGAAGTGATTTCTTCGGAGTCAAACTAGTAGACATAGGTGGTATTTGGAATGGTATTGGCGGATGTCCGTTTAATACACCAGCAGTCGCAGAAAAGTTTAGGACACAAATTTCAAAAGAGACTCGAGAAATTGGTGAAATTTCATGGCTGATTAATGATCTTGCTAATAGAGGCTATGCTTACAAATTTAGTCTTCTGGACTCAGGGCCATATTATCAGGAAATTTCTTTCGGAGTTAGTAGCGTTATTCAAAATTACTTTAATTAATAAACAACACTGGAGTGCTATGAGAAAAGTTTTGGTTTTTCCTATTTTTACTTTTTTAACTGTATCGAAAGCTTTTGGGGCTTCACTAAAAGGTACAGCGGATGGACTCGGGCAAGAAGCAATTAAACTTGGTTTAGCATTAGGAGTTTTTGCGTTAGCAGTGGCAGGAACTTATTTAGCAATGGGAAAACAAGAGGGTGGTCAGAAAGTTAGTTATGCGGTGATGGGAATTTTAGTCGTTTTAATGGCACCGTCAATCGTCACAACTTTAAGGTCAGTATCAGGAGGGGCATAACATGAAGTTTTATTATCCAAAGTTTTTAAAAGTAGGGCCGAAGTTTGTTGGTTTATCAATTGTTGATTTGTTTGTTTTAGTGTTTGCGCTCTTAATGTCTCTAGTTTTTAGCCTAAGCTCTTTTGAGAGCTTGGCATTGATCGCAGTCTTAATTGGAGCAAGCAAGTTTATTTCGTTGCGTTTTCCAAGAGGCTACTTTCAGTTTTATTTTCATAAAAGAAGATGTCTTGATTGGAAAGACGATCTTTTAAAAATTACGAATGGGGTTTTTATATGATCTTTCCTTTGTTTGACATTACTAACGGTAAAATCACCTCTCTGAAAGGAGAGGTGTCTTACCTCTATAAAATTAAGCATGATGATTTGTCTCAGAAGTCTTATGAGGAGTTTGTTCAATTCTTTGAAAGATTTCATCAAGAGTTGAAGCTGTTCAAAGAAGAATATTTTTATAAATTTTATTATTTAAATGATGAGATTTATATAAATACCAATGATCTAAATATTCAAAACTTGTCATTGGAGCTTTTGGTCGAGAATTCGCCGCTTTCAATATTGCTTCAGGAGCATGATATTTACAGAGATATTGAAGTTTTTGATGATTATCTCATCATTGGACATCGATTTGTAAGGCTGCTCAATATCTATGATCTTCCTAGCAGTATAAGTCCAAAGTTCTTTGAAGAGTATGGTGACTTAGTTTTTCATCTGAAAAAAATGGATTCAGTAAAAGCTATGAAGATGTTTGATCTAAAAAGAAAACTTCATTTTTCTCTTTCCCAAGAAGTTTTACGAAACATTCAATCTGAAAAGGCCTTTACCGAAAATGAAAATCTTCTTGAAGATGTAATGACCGGCGAAGAAATTGTTTTCTCTTTTGAGGGATGGCTTTTTTTGAGTGCTGACTCTCTTGAAGGTCTCAATCAAAAAAGCAGAGACCTTTATCAAAAGGCCAAGCTTTCGGGATTTAAGCTTCTAGGTGAAGGACGAGGCCTTGCTTATTTTTTTACCTCAATTATGCCTGGGGTTGGTCCAACGATGAAGAGGGAGCATTTGGTTCCGGCCCGATTTCTATCAGGGCTAATGCCATTTCCAAGTGAGAATCTTTTTGATTCAGGTTTTGAAGTACATTCACGTTCTGGTAGAAATCTCAAAATAGATCTTTTTCATCAGGAGAATCACAATTTCAATGTTTTGATTACTGGAACCTCTGGGCAGGGGAAATCAGTCATCGCCAACAAGATTCTCTATGAAGAAGTTATGAATGACGGAAAGGCCGTGGTTTTAGATCTTGGAAACTCATTTAAAAAGACGACGGAGTACTTGGGTGGAGTAAGTCTTCCTAAGTCCTTTAACCCGCTTCAGTTTACTGAACCGAGCTATCTAAAGAGTTTTATTCTAAGTGTGGTCGATTCGAATTTTCTGGGGCCGATTAATGAAGGGAAGCTTTTTGAGCTTTTAAGTGAAATGGATTTCTCAGTAATAAATACGATGGATAAATTCATAGATTCCTTAGACGCTTGTTTTCCAGAAATAAGATATTTCTTTAAAGAACTGATTCCGCATTTCAACGATGATCTCTATGAGATGCCTGATCTTCTTTATTGTGACTTAACTCTTTATCCAGACAAGATAAAGGCCCCATTAATTATTTATTTGATTGAGCACTTTAAAAACCTAACTGGTAGACGAGTTTTTATTTTTGATGAGTGCTGGAATTTGCTTTTAAATCAGGCAAGTTTTATCGCGGAAAGTTTCAGGACGTTTCGAAAGCATGATGCCTCAGCGATTGCGATCTCTCAGAACTTAGAAGACTTCTTATCAACCCAGCTTGGTCGGGTCATTTATCAGACAACGTATTTCAAATTTATTTTTAGGCAAGACACTAATGCCGAATTTTTGACACCTTTTCAAAAAGAGCTACTTGAATCAGTTCTTTCTCGGAAGAGAAAATATTCCGAGTTTTTGCTACTAACAGATTTTCATCAGAAGGTTTGCAGGTTTTATCCAGATTCGTTTCTGTTTCATTTATTTAACTCTGATAAGTCAGAGCTGGAAGTTTTTAATTCCTTTAAAAGGGATAGAGAAGAGTTGCTCGATTTCAAAGAAATATTTCATCAATTTGTAAGTTTAAAAACCGGAGAGCGTTATGCGTAAATTATTATTTGTTTTTTCTATATTATTTTCCTTTAAATCCTATGCCTTGATCGGCGCGGATACCGCAATGATGATTCAACTTGTAACTAATACCGCCAGTCAAATTAATGAGCTTGAAAAGCTGGTATCAAACACTGAGAAGTATACCAAGAGGCTTCGTGAGTATAACGAGCTTGCAGAGGATCAGTATTTTAGATCAGAACGTGTTCTTTATTTAGCGGAATCTTTGGCAGCTAAAAAAGAAGTACAAAACTTAGGGGAACTCAATAGTGCAATTCGAGAATTGAAATACAACATGGGGGATCTGAAAGAACTTATGAAGGATTACTCTCGAATTAAGTCAGATGAGAAAAGAACGGAAGTTTACGTTGCTGAAAATAAGAAATTAAATGACCAGTCTTTGAAGAGGGCCCAGGTTCAAGTCTCAAGTTCAATCAAGGCAAAGGACACAGGGAGAGCTGGCCAGCTTACTGCTCAAAACACGGCCCTCTTATTAGAAAATCAAGTGAAGATGCAAGAAGTGCAACTTGAAATGCTGAAGACTCAAAAGACATCCAACAGATTAAAAGCGGAGGAGTTAGAAGATAAGCGCCTTGAAGAAATTAATCGCTTAAAATTCTACGGCAAAAAATCAACTGAACGTTTGTAGTTATAGGGTGAGATATGAGTTTGACCATTAAAGATATGTTATTAATTGAAGAGCCAACGATTAAAATGTTGAAAGATGAATTAATGACCGTTTCAGGTTGGTTCATCTTGCCGAGTTTTGTCCTGGCCCTTGTCTTTGAATACTTTGGTGAATTTAAATTTCTCGAAGTGGGCAAGAAGCTAATCTTGATAATGGTGTTCATGGGAAGCTTTTACACATTCCATTCGGAGGGAGTGAGTTTAAGTTTTAAGGCGAGCGAAGAAATATTAAAGAAAGTTTCACCTAGAAATATTTTTTTAAGAAATTGGACTGAAGTTAAAGTTAAAACAAATGAAAAGACTAATTGGTCGATGCTTGAGAAGTTTGCAATCCCTAACATTAACGATCTTCTAGGGACAACTTTTTTTATTCTAAGCAAAGTATTCATTTGGATTTTAAAACTTATTTATTCGGTGGTTTATCACTTAACTTATGTGTTTGCTCCCCTGACAGCTATTCTCTATTTTTTCCCAATAACCAAAAGCTCAATAGCTGGGACAATTCAATCGAGTTTATGGTGTATGTTTATGCCAATTGTGTTGGTTTCTATTCTAGCTATCGTTGGAAATTCCATTCAGGCCCCTGCTGGTAATGGCGAGCTTGCAATTGTTAGTATTGATCATATTCTTTGGCTTTTTGGTGTGACTTTACTTCTCCTTATGAGTCCTATTTTAACTTTAGGTATTCTTCGAGGTGGTGGTGTTGCCATGTCTGGAAGTGCAATTGGGGCGATGATGACAAATTCAGGGATGAAAGTCTTAAGTGCTATTCCAATCGCAACCAGACAAGCACAGGGCGTGATGAGAACGACAAGGAATACAGTTTCTAAAGGCATAGAAGCAACTTCTAGAACAAGGGAGCAGTCTCGCAATCTTTTGAGCAAAGATCAGGGAAAGAGTACTGAGTCCAAAAATGAAAAGATGAGTGAATCTAATTTGCGCAATCAGGATCATTCAAGCGTTAAGCGTGAAAAAGATGGAAGAAGTGAACACAGGTTTCAAGGACAGGAACAGACAAAAACGCAGTCAAATGCAATTAATGGCCCTCACGCAACAGGGAAAGATTCAAAAACTGTACAAAGGAATGCAAATGTAAAGAGTTCTAAGCAGGCCCAGTCTAACGAAGGTTATAAAAATAGGAGCGAGATGAAGGAAGGAAAGCCTCAAGTCCAGTCTAAAATTCATTCAAAAGAAAAATCACCTGAAATATTCAGGGAGCAAAAGCGTGAGCTGAAAGAAATTAATAACAAAGAGTCCTTTAAAGTATCGAGAAGATCAAATGCAATAAATCGCAAGGAAAATTTAAGAAGACCAAGAGAGGTTAGAAATGAAGTTTGAAGAGTTTGAGAATATTTACATACAAGAAAATAAAAAGTTAAGGTTTGTGATGGGCACGATAATTATTATGTTAACCGTCATCCTTTTTATCATTGCTACCAGCAAATCATACTTTGTCTTGAGTAATTCTAAGCTTGTTACACCTCGGCCACTTCTTACATGGGCATGTAGTGAATCTTTTATGAGTATCGCGAAAGGGAAGCCGGAAAAGTCTTTAATTTCTGATTCTATCTTAAGTGAACTTGGAAAAAATGAATTTAAAGTATCAGCGGAAGAGATTTTAAGTGTTTTTGAATTAAAAGAAGATCTCTGCCGAATTATTGTAAAAGGCGATGGGAAAATAAGATCTTTTCTCGTTAACTTGGAAACTCAGGACGAATATCCATTTCGCTATAAGCTCACAGGAATTACGGAGTCAGAATTAAACATGGATGAATTATCAAAAACAGCGGGGGCAAAATGATTTTTTCAATTTTACCAAATTCTATATCGACACTTTTTTTATCGGCAAATCTGATCACGAGCCTTACTTTTAAGGACGAAGTAAGAAGTTATATTTATGGAGGAGTAAAAGAAGAAGTATTCGCAGAACTTGCAAACAGTAACAAGACGCTGGTTTTAAAAGCTAAGAAAAAAGATATTGATACAAACTTGATTATTGTTACAGCTAAGAACCGCTATTATTTTACTGTTAAAGGAACTGATAAATATTCCCACCAATTTGTTGAGATTGAAGACGGGACGATAAATTCCAATTTTAAAAAGATTCAAGAAAATGACACTTATGAAATCTTTGCAGGCATGACGAGTATTATGATTGTTAATAAGTCCAAAGTACCAATTGTCGTTAATGGCATTGAGGTGAGGGCCAAAGAGTATTTTTCTAAAGGCACACCTATTTTCGTGGACGGGCACAGAATCTTAAACTAAAGGCCAAAACTATGAATTTAATTTTTCTACTATTTTTTAGTAGCGGGGTCGCTTTTTCTAAAATTAGCTTTATGTCTGAAAAAACTGTGACTGAACCTCAGTCAAAAGACTTAAGACCAGTAAAAAAAGGAAAGTTGGAGAATGGTAATGAATTAAAGCTACTGCAAAAATTAAAAGAGCAAAGCGACAAAATTTCAACTCTCTTAGATTCCAGAGCGAGGCAAATTGAAGTGCCTCTTATCTGGGATGGTTCAAAGAGGATTGAGTCAACAAAGGTTATTCGCGGAATACTTTTAAACTCAGTTGTTTCGACCAATCTTGAGTCGCCTCTATTAATTCAAGCTCTGCCGAATGATTCAATACCGGAAGGATCGAAGTTTCGATGTACAGGGATAACTAAGAACAAAAGAGTTTTGACCCTGTGTGATCGAATGATAACTCCGACCAAAGAAGTTGAAGTAAAAGTTCAGGTGCTGAACTTAGATGGGAGTGCTGGTCTTAGAGGTGAATACAATGATGGGAAAGATTCTTACATTGCAGGGGCCGTTATATCGGAATTTGCAAAAGGTGTGATATCGGCAAGTAAATCAAAGCTGACATTGCCTTTTGGAATTGCTGATGAGGTCACAGATCGCAATAATATCCTTGAAGGCCTAGCAAGTTCAGCAACCACCACCACAGATGTCATTTTAGATGAAATGAAATCTCAAGAGCCTAAAGTTTTTATTGAAGCAGGAAAGCCTGTTCTCATCTTTTTTATGGAGGGAATTAATGCGTATTAATTTTTTAATATTTCTTATCTTATCAATTTTAATCACAGGTTGTTCGACCTTGAGGGGTGCTCTTAGCACGGGGGGAATTATTGGAGGAACTTTAGGAGCTATGTCTGGAGCGGTATTTTCCCCCAATAAGGACTCTGTTCCTGGGAATGCCCTAGTGTTTGGAGCAATAGGAGCAGGCGCCGGAGCACTCTTGGCCCATTATCTTTTTACTAATGATCCAGAAAATCGTGACCTCAAACAGATGATGGTTCCCGAATTGGCACCGATTAATAAAAAAAACAATGAAGCTCCGCTTTTTGATTTTCACCCAGAGCTTAAAAATATCAATCCAGATTTAAGTTTTAAGCCTGTGAAGAAGTATGAGGTTCCATTAGAGAAGCTTCCTGAAAGTCTTCAAGGGAAAGTTAAAAAGCAATACCTCCTTGAATATGAATCGGAAGGTAAGACGATTCAGTATGAGGGGAAAACAATCGATATAGGCCCTTTCAAGGCCTATGAACATGTTTATGAGGAGTAAGAATGAGTAAAGAAATGAAGCATCAATCGGGATTTGATTTTGTAACACCGCTAGTTGAAATTTTTCACGAGTTTGCAGCTATGGCGCTAAAGGGATTAATCAATCTTGTAAAATATCTTTATAAAAAGTGGAATAAAGATTTTTATGAGATCCAAAAAATTGAGGAGAAGCATTTGAAAAAAAAGAAGCATTCTAAAAGTGAAGCGTCTTTAGGATTTTCAACAAATCAAAACAAAGAACTAAATTTAAATGAGATTGATTTCTCAAAACATTCTTTTATTGTTGGAGCCGCTGGATTTGGGAAAACTAATTTAATCTCTATTCTTCAAGAACATTCACTACAAACTAAAAAACCGATTATCTTTATTGATCCTAAAGGAGATCTTGAAGCTTTGGAGACATTTAAGGCAATCTGCAAAAAGTATGATCGTAAGTGCTACATTTTTTCAGAGCATTATAAAAATTCTATTAAGCTTAACCCGCTTCGAGACGGTTCAGTAAGTCAGGTGGCCGATAGAATTATGTGTGCTCTGGATTGGTCTGAGCCATTTTATAAAAACATGTCTGCCGAAGCATTAACTAAGACTTTAAAACATCTTCAAGCAAGTAAAAAGCCATTTAGTCTATCAAACATTTGTGAGGTTCTAGAAGCGTCTCATAATAATGTCAACACTCTTGGCCTGAGGGCGATGCTTAATAGAATTAATGATTCAGACTTTGGAAAAATATTAACTGACGACGACGATACGAAAACATTTTTGGACATTCGTCAGGAAAGCTCTTGTCTCTATATAGGTCTATCAACTCAAGGCTATGGTGAGATTTCCTATGCGCTTGGAAAGTTCTTCTTGGGAGAGCTTCTGTATGGTTCATATTTAAAGTTAACCCAAGAGTCTAATTCTCATAATTCAATGAAGGAATCAATCTCTGTTTTCTTTGATGAGTTTGGTGCGGTGGCTACGCCACGATTTATTGAGCTACAAAATAAATGTCGTGGTGCCGGGATTCAATTATTCATGGCCGTTCAAACAGCTTCAGACATTGACAAAATTGATCCAAAGCTGACTGAGCAAATTATCGAGAATGCTTCAAACCTTTTTATTTTAAAGCAAAGACTTGATGTGGGGGCATCTTTGTTTGCCAATGCCATCGGTACTAAGATTTCAAAAAAATATACTAATCAAACTGAAAACGGTGAGGTCGGGGCGATGGGGACAGAAAGGGAAGTTAATGAGCTTCTTGTTCACCCTGATATTATTAAAAACCTTAGAGTCGGGCAATGTATTCTGCTTCGTCATAATCCTACGAGGCTTGATCTGATAAATATTCGTGATAGACGAATGGAAATTGTATCTCAAAAAAACAAAGGCAAAAAGGACAAGGTTAAGAAGTCAGAAGTGGAAAAGCAAGTTGTCCCAGTGAAAGCTAATTCAAACACTGTCGTGGAGTATTAATGATTATTATCCATCCAGATCATAAAAGGTTTTTAGATCTTTTGGACGAATGGCAATTCTTAGATATTGAATCACTGCATTCTCTATCAGGGCAAATTAGAGAAAGGAGTTTTGATTCAATGAGAAGAATTCTTAAACGACTTCAGCAAAAGAACGCGATTAAGATTTATCGCGATCCTTGGACGAAGAAAAACTTCTATTATTTGAATGAAATTCTGAGGAAGACAGTTTATCCGGAAAGTATTTCAGATGTAGAGGGAAGCAGTCTTTACCATGATCTTTTAGTAAGTAGGCTCTCGTTAGAAATTTTAAAGTACGATCGCATATTTCAAAAGACTGATTTGGAGCATCGGATAAAAGAGGCTAGCAAAAAATCTCATTTCAATGAAATTGTTCCCGATGCTCGAATGTACGGAGAGATTCAAGGCAAAAGCTTTGTAGCCAGTGTTGAGCTTGAATTACATCAGAAAGAAAAAAGAAGAATCGTAGCTAAGGCAAAAAACTATTTTAATAGCACTTACTACAACCATGCTTTTTATTTTTTCACTGATGAAAATACGATGAAAAACTATTACAAAATTATCAAGGAGGAGCTGGGTGAAGAGTTCAATCAAAAGATTTTCCTGTTTTATACACGATCATTTTTTTCAAAAACCATTTCGTTGTCAGATGGAAATGGATTTGTTTCAGGAAAGGGAGCTAGCTTCGATAAGGTTTTCGGAGGTGTACGATGAAAGTACGATGCAATTACGTTGTGTCCGGTCACTTAGGAAAATTCTTACCAACTCTGCGATATCCAAGGAGAAAACGGCCTTACAAAATTGACTACCTCTCTCTCACGTTGTGTGAGTGATGTAGTCAATTTCAGGCCAGGGATATGGACATAGCAGAGTTGGTAAGAATTAAGAGGAGGTAATAATGATTGAAGAAAATAATATAATAAGTAAGGAAGGGGACGGGGAGTAAGAAGAAGGAAAAAAATAATGAGGTCGGTGTTAAAGAAGATCAGCAGTATAAGTTTTTTGTCGATTTAAGGTACGAGAAAGAAGTTTTAGAAGTTATTTTAAAAATGCTTAAGGATGTAAATATTAAAACTTACGGAAGAGAGATTACGTTTAGAGACTTGGCGGTTTATGCGGTTCCAAAGCTTGCTGCAAAAGACTTAGAAAAAATCCAGGAAACTTCTTTGTCTGAAATGGAGCGAGTTCAAAGACTTCTGGATGAGCATAATGAAAAAAATAAAACGAGTCTTAGCCTTGGTGAATTTTTAGTTAAGAAACTTAATATTTAGGCGAGGAAACATGAATGATCAACACTTAGAAATTGTTTCAGGAAGATTAGGAAGAGCACCTTATCTAGCTTATACCAAAAAAGGTAAACCGATATGTGAGCTTTCTTTAGGCCTTAAGACAGAACAGAATTTAACTATATGGAGAAAGGTAGTGGTCTTTGGAAAATTAGCTGAGCTATGCAAAGTTCATTTGAGAGCAGGGCAAGAAATATTTGTGCGAGGCCCTATCGAACTGAGGAAATCTATCAATAGAGAAGGGGTTGAAAAAGAGTATTTGGAAATCAACGCTTTGACTGTAGGCCAATCATTACTTTAGTTGGAGGGTTATGAGTAACAATTTTTTAAATGAAAAAATTTGGCTAACTACGGCGGAAGCTGCAAGCTATCTTGGAAAAACTAGAAATGCGCTATGGCTTTTAGTGAGCAGAGGATTACTTATTAAAAGGAAGTGGCAAGGTCGCTTGTATTTTAAAAGGGCCGAGATCGATAGACTATTAGAAGGTGCATTAACATAGGAGTGAATGTGGCAATTACTGAAATAGCATCTCCAATTGGAGAAACACTTTTTTCTGTGTATATAAATTTACGAAGCACAGCAATGCCACACATACGGCATCAAAAAAGAATTACCGGACTTAAGTCTAAAGCAGAAGCTTTAAGGAAAGAGAAAAATTTGATCAAGGAATTATCTCTTAAAATTGCTCATCAAGAAGGTCATGGTTTTACTTGGAGGATAGTTGTAAACCAATGGGCGGCATATGCCGCCTCCTCTTCATATTCGCTTCTAAGCGGAAAAAAATATAATCCGATTACTATTAAGGATTATTTTTCAATGCTTCATCGTTGGACAGTTGACTGGCTTGATCGACCTGCCTCTGAAATTACGAGGGGAGATGGTAAAGAAGTTCTTGAAAGAATAATAGAAGAAGGGCGAAGTAAGGCATTTCAAAAAAGGGTGAAGAATACAATTAATATGATCTATAACTGGGCGATTGAAGAAAAGATGGTAAAAGGTGTTCACAACAGCCCTGTTTTTGGAATCAAGATTTCAGTTAAGCAAGATAAGCGACCTGAAATTTTAAAGATTGATGAAATTAAAAATTTACTTTATCAGGCCAAGGTACAAGATCATGAATGGTATTTTGTGTGGGCCATGGCTCTTTTAACTGGAATGAGAAATGGTGAGTTATACGCTTTAAAATGGAGTGATGTTGATCTGGATAATAAAACGATCAAGGTTGAGCGATCTTTTAATTTTAAGACTGATGAATTTAAAGATACAAAGGCGGGATATTGGAGGACTGTTCCAATTTCATCTGAGTTGAGAAGTTTGCTTCTGGAAATAAGGTTACAATCTAAAAGTGAATTTATTCTTCCCCGACTTGAATTATGGAAAGACGGAAAACAGGCGAAAGTTCTTAAACTATTTTGCAAATCAATTGGTCTACCTGAGATTAAGTTTCATACGCTCCGAGCTTGTTTTGCGACTCAGCTTATAGGGTCCGGTGTTGAGCCAGTAAAAGTAATGAAGATTTGTGGATGGAAGGATTTGAAGACACTTGCAATTTATTTAAGGTTGGCCGGTGTGGATGAGAAAGGCGCCACTGAGGGATTGAGTTTTTTACCACAGGAGACGACTAACATAACCTTTATAAATACAGCTAGATAAGTGTTTCTACCGCAATCGCTGTAACAGGTCTTGTTTTTACAGCAATTGCGGTATAGTATAATTAAGTTACAGCATATGCTGTATAGGGGTAAGAAATGAATAAAGCGGATTTGAAAGTTTTAATAGAATCCAATCAAGAGTTGTTTTTAAAGAAACTTAAATATGCTGGCCTTAATGAACTTGAATACTGGGAAAAAAGACCAGAAAACTTGTCTCGTGAATTATTGGTCAAATATTTAAATAGTATTGATGAATCAAAAGCGACATATCCAGAAATGTCCGTCAGAGAAAGTGACGGAGGTAAGTATGGTGAGACAGGATTTAAATGGGTGTTTAAATTGAGAGATAGTTTTTTAATAATGGGAAGAAAAACTGAAATTTATGTCAAAGGGTTTTTCTTCGAGATTGATGATCCAAGAGGAGTTGAGATTCAATCTTTTAAAAAATCAGTTGTTTTAAAATAAGTCAAGTAAAAGGAGTTTGATATGGAATGTTCACATAAAAATATAAGCACAAAGAAAGTTTCTAAACAAATTTTTGATATGACATTTGATGCAAACACTAGCGTTTGTACTGATTGTGGAGCAGTTTTACGAGATAACGAATACGAAAAAAAATATATGCATTGGTTAGAGGAAATTTATAAAGAGAGAAGAGACAAGTTTCAAGCGCAGTGTCACTTTTCAAAAAATATCATTAGTTGTGCAGAAACTTACTTAGCAGATTACCCAGGTATTTCTCCAACTGTTTTTATGAGAGCATTGGTCACGATTTACTTTAATGTTGTAGACCGAGATGAGAAAAAATCTACTCTGCTTGAGTCGCTTCTTGATTCTGAGATCTTAAAGTCATTTACAAACGATAAGGATAGAAAAAAAGTAAATATCCAGTTCAAGCCCAATATGATGATTGAACTTATTGCTGTTTCTGAATTCTTAGACATGAGTCCTTCTGCCGTTGTTGAAGAAGTGGTTGTGAAATTAATGACCGTGATTACTTCTCATGATCAAAAACTACGAGAGTTTTGGGAGAACGAAATTCGCGGATATTTAGATATGTTTTTGAAGGCGGCTTAACAAAGAGAATTTATGAATTATTCTATATTGCATATATCTGACTTGCATCGACCAGATGATGGTTCAATTGAAACTAAGCAGCTTGCTGAATCAATTTTGGCTGATTTTAATAAAATAAAGGATCAAATTCATGAAATTAAATTAATCATAGTAAGCGGTGATTTAATACAGGGAAGCCGAGAAAGAGAAGATTTAAATAAATCTGCTGATGAAATGAAATCACAGTATGTTGAAACTGAAAAATTGTTGGCGATTTTATGCGATGAGCTTCTGGGGGGCGATCACGACAAAGTAATAATTGTTCCTGGCAATCATGATGTTTCATGGGCCTACAGTCGTTTATCTATGGAGAAAATTGGTGGTGAAGGGCTTGGAACAAATATTAAAAAATATAGAGAATTATTTAAAAAATTTCCAAATATTTATCGCTGGAGCTGGGATGACTTATCTTTTTATGAAATAAAAAACATTGAGCAATATAACAATAGGTTTCTTGAATTTAAAATTTTTTATGATTCGTGGTATTTGGGAAAAAGGTCTTTCAAATTAGATCCATCTGAACAATTTGAGTTATTTGATTTTCCAGAGTTGGGAGTATTGTTCGTTGGAATGAATAGCTGTTATTGTAATGATCATTTAAATAGTTCTGGAGAGGTTGCCCCATCTGCTCTTGCTTCTATAAGCGAAAAATTAAGAAAAATAGGAGACAGAAAGGTAATTGCAGGAGTTTGGCATCACAATACTTCAGGAGGTCCGAAAGATAGTGATTACTTACATCCACATTTTCTTCAAAATTTAATTAATTTAAATTTTAATCTTGGCTTTCATGGGCATCAACACACTACAGAGATAATCAAACCACATGCCATCTTTTCCTCTTCTAAAAAAATTGTAACTGTGAGTTCAGGATCTTTATGTGCTGGATGGCAGGAGCTACCAAAAGGACAAACAAGACAATTTAATATAATTAATTTTGAGCTAGTTAAAGGAAGTATTGAACTTTTGGTGCGAAAGCATATGCCAATGGCAGTCGGAATACCAACATGGAATGCAGGCCCGATAAACGGTGAACAAAAAGAAGTTTATAAAATAGATTTCGATTTACATGAGAGCGATATTCCGAAAGAGACTATCTTGGCACGAAAAAGAGAAGTTTTTGAGTTGCTTGGTAATAAAAAATATAGCGAAATTATTGAAAAGTTTAATAAGGTTGAATTTACAACTGATGAAATCATTAGAAAGTCTATAATTGAAAGTTTCCTAGAGCTTGAATTGTTTAGAGAGTTGGTTTTATTTATTGATGTGCCAAAAAACAATAGTGAATCTCTAATGTTGATAAATGGTTTGAGAGAAAACAATGATAGGGCATTCGCAAACGAACGAATTTCTAACTTGAATTTGAATGATGCGAATGATGCAGGCTTATTACAAGAGATCAATAAATTAAAAAAATGGATAGAAAGACAATGAATGAGAAAAAAAAGTTTAAATTTGAAGTTGAAACAACAAGAATTATAAAAATATTGGCAACGGATATTTACGATTCACCCCTCGCACTTTTAAGAGAAAATGTTCAAAACGCATATGATGCAATTTTGATGGAAAAAGAAAAAACAGGTTTAAGTTTTGAGGAATTTAAAATTTGTATAAATCTTTCAGGCGGAATACTAGAAATTGAAGATAATGGTATTGGGATGTCAGAAGAAATTTTAGAAAATAATTTTTGGAAAGCTGGTTCGAGTGGAAAAAAGAATGAACTTGCCCTCAAAGCAGGAGTAGTTGGAACATTTGGAATAGGAGCTATGGCAAATTTTGGTATTTGCTCAAAACTAGAGGTGCATACAAAAAAAAGTAGCCAAGTTAAGGGCATTCATTCTTGGGTTGAGGAAAAAGACTTGAAAATTGGAGAGGAGTGTATCTCATATGGTGAATCTGAAGATATTCAAAATCATGGTACTAAAATTATAGCTCATTTGAATTCTGACATTGTGCTAAGTGAGAAACAAATAGCAAATTACTTGAAACAGTACATAGAGTTTTTACCGATAGATGTTATTATAAATGGAAATAAATTTCCGAGACATACAGAAGGTCTTACTTCATTACTTACAGGCAAAAGTGATATTGAACTGCTTTTTGAAAAAAAATATGTGGCTTCTGTTTTTAAATACGATGTTAAGGTTTTTCTCCTAAATAAAGGTGAAATTGGTCTAGAAATAAAATCAATTTTTTATAATGATCTTCCAGTAGAAGGGTTTATTTATCTTATTCAAAATCAAGCAAACATAATGGGATACAGAAACAGGTTTGGTTTGGCCAGTATTCCGTTATCTTCTCATTTCAATTTTGGCGGAGTTGTTAATTTATCAATATTAACTCCCACCGCAGGCAGAGAGGCATTGTCGAGAGAAAGTATCCAATTAAATCAACTGTTAATAAATTCAATTATTGATTTAATAATACCAGATATTTCAAAATTCGATGTTGTTGATAAAAACCAATCAATTATAAACTACTTACATTCTAAAGGTCGGTTAGATTTGGCAGAAAATCTTATAATAGATCTAATGCCAGATAACGTGAAAATTAAATTGAGCCAAGTTAAAGATTACTCAATTGGAAAAAAAACATTTTTTTATAAAGGGCAAGATAAAGGTATTATTAGTCAATTTTCAGGAGAGGGAAGCATTCTCTTCTTGTTGAGTAATTTAGGAGGAAAAAGAGGATTACAGGAACGATATTTACGAGAGATTGCAAATATTTCAGAAGTTCCAGACAGTGTAACAATTTTAAAAATTTACGGCGATGAAGAGTTAGAAGTAAAAGAGATTTCGTTGCTTTTTAAAATTAAGTTAATCGTAGAAGAAGATTATCTAGTTACTAATGTTATAGTTCTCTATGGGGATTTGAGTCACGGAGTTCAATTTCAAGTATCTAAAAAAAATGAAGATATCGTGATTTACATTTCCAGATCAGCAAACTCCTTACATCATCTTTTTGAAGTTTACAAAAATAGCTATGAACTATTTTCTCCTTTTGTTAAGGACTTTGTAAGAAGTAACCTTTATCCTCACTTTAATAACTACGTACCATCTAGTACCCGTCAGGGGGCAGAAACTTTAAAAAAAATTCTATCTAAAAAACGAGAATTATATAAATACGAAGTTGAAGATTTTGGTGCACTTGAAAGCTATTTAAGTGAATACTTATCAGGCAAAGTTGATATGAAGGATGTGTTAAACAAAGCAAAATCATTGAAAAATAGCCAAGTACAAAAGGTAGAACTTTCACAAGTTGGTAATGCAATTTCTGAACTTCCTCAAATCGAAAATTCACCATTGTCTTCTATTCTTGAAGTAGCTCAAGGTCGACAACCAATTAATTCTGAGAAATTTTATGAAGCATCACCATCAATCATGAGACTTGATGTTAAAACGAACAAAAAAATTCTTAAGGTTGAAACACCGATTCCACAATTGAATAATTTTAAGTTGTTTTTAGGATTGTCAGATCGTTTGGTGAAAATGGATTATGATTTTTTCCTTGATCCTCATTCTACAAAAATTATATGGGGGCCTCATCGAGTAATTTTTATATTTACACACGCTTCAAGTGAAATTTCTTTATACTATAATATTGAGCTATCAGTTGATACAAGCTCTATAACAATGGGATCGCTTTCCGTTTTAACTACTACCATTTTGACTAAGGACAGAATTTTTGTCCCAATTCCAGATCAACTTGTTTCTACTTTTAATATTTCACAGGGAGAAAAAAGTTTTTTTGTAACATACGATCTATTAGGCGATTAGAAATAAAATAGTCGCATCAATAATTATGATGACGAATTTACATTACAGTAGTATCCTTATTTTCGAAACGTTACACTTAAGAGTAGTAGTAGCGTTTAAGGGAAATCTCTCGGGACGTGGCTATTTTGGCTACAAACCAAAAACAAGAATCAATGATAACAAGAATTTGATTCAGTCAGCGGCACCTCCACCAGATTTTTTAAATTAAACCACCGGAAGGTGGTTTTTTATTTCCTCAGAAAGGAATTTCGTAACTTAAGAAATACGAACATGGCGAGTATCATCAAATTTCCCTAAAGTTATTCTTATTAGAATCCGAAGAAGGGGGCATGAAAATTTCTTGTCTTTCCTTTGTTCATCCTAGTTGGATGTCCGGGGGAGAAGCTCATTTTTTTGAAGTGCAGATTTATAATTGAGGGAGAGGTGATGGTTTACTACAAGAATGGAAATATTAGGCCATGCGCTTTTTGGAAATGGAGCTGATGAATAGTGTTGGAAAAAACCAGAATTCAAAGAGTCAAAATTAGAAATGAATACTGAGCTAAGGATTTTATGAAATTTACTAATTCAAAAAAAATTTGGATATTAAATAATATAGCATGCTTTTTTAGACAAGACCCTTATCTAAAGCATCTTGATAATCATGTTTTAATTCAAACACTCAAGAAGCAGCTCAAGGATAACGATTCTTTAGAGTCAGTAAGGTCCAATCTAGGGGAAGAATATTTTAAGCCTTTTAAATTTTATAGAAAAGATGAAAAATTCTTTATTTACCCATCGATTTTTACTCAAATCTCAAGTTTAGCAGAGTGTTGGGATGAAATTATTAAAATTAAAATGCTTCAAGATAAGAACTTTCAAAAAGCATACGTCGAATTAGATTTAGACGATTTACTTGATAGTGAAACAGTTGAAGAAAATCTCACTGATATCGATAGAAGATGTTTTGGACAAACACCTAACGGATTCTCTCACTATAATTTAAATATAGAGGCCCCTCTTAAGTTGCATGTGCGTTCAAGGGTGTCATATATTAAAAATAATTTTACGAATGAATATCTTCTTTTCAAGAAAAAGGTAGTTCTAACTTGCCGTGAAGTGTGCAAAAAAGGGAATTCAGCTTTTTTACTTCAAACAGATATTCGTTCGTTTTTCCATACAATTAATACAGAGGATATAATTAGTACTCTAAAGAAGAATTATCCGAAAGAGTCAATAAAGATTTGCAAATCCATAAAAAATATAAAGCAAGAAATAAATACTTCGGAGTTGCCAATTGGCTGGATTTTAAGTGGGCCTATATCAGATATAGTTCTAAATTTGATCCAAAGGGAATTGGGGCAAAATACGATCAGTTATAAAAGCCATTTTGTAAATTACGTTGACGATTTTGTTGTGGTTTCAGAGTTTAACGATAATGAAAAACTTGATGAAGAGAAGTTAAAAAAAGAAATATTTAACGAACTTAAAAAATCTTTTAGCAAAGTTCTCGAAAGCAGTGCGATTCAATTTCATGAAGACGGTGAAAAAATTAAAACTTGGAAAATTGATAATTTTTCATTGGGAGTTATTGATTTAACTTGGTTTGATATGGGTGATGCTTCAATAGAGTCAGACGATAACCCCAAATGGTCTGCAGTCAATGAATTTTTATTACCAGCAGATAACGATTTAGAATTAAACGAGCGCATACAATTCTTAGAAAACTTGAAATTAATAAGAAATAAAGTATTGAACGATGAGATTCGAAGCTGGGATCAATTTGAAGAATATTTTAAAAAAATCATTTTTAAATTATCTAGAACGGGGTCAAGATATATACCATTAATTGTGGACACGGTCATGTTATTTAGTAGATCTAATGCATTCTTAGAGCAGGAGTGTATAAATAGACTTGAGAGATTGTATGAAGCAATTTCGCAAAATCATCCAAATGCTAGTACGTGGCTTGCTTTGTTTGGATCACTAAAAAAATATGCTTCGACAATAGAGTTAAAAAATTGGATTGCTGCTAAGGCGATAGCTGCTAAGGAACGATTTCAATGTGAAAATTTAAACGATGATGTTCAGCTTTTGGAATCTTGGATTAATCTTTTTTATTATTCGAATTTAAAATTAATATATAAGTTTAAAAAAACAAATACCTCCGCTGAAGAAATGTTTTTTACAACAGAAGTTTTTAATGCTTTGAGTGTAAGTGAAAAATTGTTTGTTAAACAAGAAATAAGCAATTCTGAAAATGAATTCTTAATAATAAATTCTCTTCGGCTGTTTCATATTGCATATGAAAATGAAAGAGAAGCTCCTGCTCACTGTGTCTCAGTTAAAGATGTTATCAATAATAATTTATACTGTCGCTTTTTAGAAGAGGGGCTTTATTGGTTCTCATCCTTCTTGAGTTTTCAAGATTTAAGTTTAATCCTAATAAATATAAAAGATGAAAAATTTAAATGTCCCAATAAGTCTAAAATAATCTTTACAATAGAGGCTCTTGTTGATGCAAAAGAGGATGCAGAAGATATTGTCTATATCAAAACAGTATTAGAAAAAGGAAAAGCTTATAATGCCCTGATTGATAGTATGTATTCTAGAAAAAAGTCAAAAGGGTATATAGAATGGCTAAAAGATGATGATCTCATGTTTGCGAGCAGAGAAATGAGTATAATATATTTATTTCTAGCGGCTTCTGTTGACCATTGGAAAAAAATATTTTTTTGCAAAGTCACAACCTTTGAATATTCAAATTTTATTTCTAGCTGGGTATTTCCTAATATTTATACGGAGCTAGGAATTTTACTATTTATGACAGCAAAAAACATTCTTAAAATAAATGTTCTAAGTGTACTGAGTGCGAAGTGTTCAACTAATACAAATGCCCTGCTAAGGAGAACAATTAAAATTCGAACGGTGGGAGCTAGGGATGATTTATTGCCTCTTAATATAGATAGAATCCTTAGTCGAAAAATCAGAAGCACTGTAAAACAGGGTGATGCTAAATTAGTTACGATTGGCCATGTTAGCTTCGACATTGATAAGGATTACACTCCAGAAAATAGATATGGTCATTCTTCCAGCACTGTAGCAGATCTAGTAAAAAAAATTAATCAAGCATTAACTCATGCGATTAAAACAAGATCTACCTTCTTAGTATTCCCAGAGCTATGTGTGCCTCTAAAAGAATTAAGAAGCTTACTCGATAAAGCGGGTAAAAACAATATTGTATTAATTGCAGGAGTGGAAGCTCGATCTGATTCTGAAAAAAAATATAGAAATACGACAGTGATTAGTATTCCCGTTAATCGAAAGAATAATCCAGTAGGGAAGCCTTATTTAGCTTTCTTTCAGTTTAAAAATTATCCAGCAGCTCTGGAAGAATATTATTTAACTAAAAAAGGATACCATTATATACCAGGAAATTTAATATATTTATTTAAGTCAAAAATTCTAAGCTCATTTTCAGTTTTAACATGTTCTGACTTTCTAGCGACGAAATTAAAACAAGCTCTAAAGACTCAAATACAAATTTTGTTTGTACCTGCAGTTAACCAAGACAATTCTACTTATAATGTTGTATCAGAAACTTGCATTAGAGAACTTTTTTGCTGCTGTGTAATTTGCAATAATTCGAGAAAAGGAACCAGTTTAATAATGATGCCATATAAAGAAAATTATCAAAGGACGGTACTTGTATCGCATGGACTTACACTTCCAGGCTATTCGAGTGTGTCAATTGATATTAATAGCCTAACCTTGATGCAAGATCTAAGCCCATTAGGGGTGGAAAAAGCGAGAGCAAACGAAAAAGATTTGAATCATGAATTAGTAAAAAAGTTTAAACAGCTCCCTCCTGACTGGAGAAAGGCAGGCTAGTTAAAAAGGATGAAAGATAAAATTCAAAAATACTTACAGCACATCTAATTAAAAAATGCATTGATGTTTTAAATTAATAACCAATGTTATCCTAGGGGAACTATGTCGATTCTTGACGATGTAATTGAAAAAGGCGAGTCAATTGTAAAAACAGTGAATGATAGAATAAGTGGCGAATTTTCAGGGCCCTTTTTTATAGCTACTTTTTTTATATTTTGGGAGATACCAATACAGTTATTTTCGAACAGACATGAAGAAAAAATAAAAGCAATTCGAGATACAGTTAATCCATCATTATTCTTTGATTTTAAACATAGTCGATTTTGGGTGGTATTCATTGTTTGGTTGTTTTGGGTTTTTCTTGCCCCGTTTTTTAGTCCATTTTTGAAGACATTTAGAAAATGGGTTATTAGCAAGTCTGAACAATTTAACAAGTATGAAAGCTATTTGGAATTAAAGAAAAAGCTTGCAAAGCTTGAATCAAATGAATTAATTCTTTTAAAGAAGCTTTCTAAACATGAAGATTTTACTCGATCTGTAATAAATATTTTTGGACAAAATAAAGATCGCTTGAATAATTTAGATATTGTTTTTCAAAATGGACTTAATATAGATATTCAAGAGGACGAAAATGGCAAGCAAGTAATTAACCAAGTAAATAAACTGCTCTCGTCTGAAAGGATAGACTCTCATTTTGATCAAAGGCTCGGTGAGCTTTTGAAAGAAAAAGCTTATCTAGCAACTATTTTGCAAGGATTAGATATTTACTACACACAAAGTAGAGATGTTAGAAGCATAATAAACACGTTAGATATATCAGAATTATTTCGTAAATAGCTTAGGTTCCAACATGGAATGAATTGTAGAAATTTATTTTAAAATATTTTAATTGAGGATGTAATTTATGAAGACCCTTTTGTTTCTAGGGGCAGGTGCTTCAACCCAATTTAATGAGAGAATGCCAACAGAGTTTACATTCTTTAAGCAATATTTAGACCAGCGCCCTAAATATTTTCTAGCTTCAGGACCAAATCAAGGAAAGGGTATTGACCAATTTGGTAGATTTGGTTTTCAGCATTTTCCAGTCTAGGTTCCAGGCTTAATTCATACTGCCAGTGCAACTTTCTTATTATAGAAGACCTCAAAAGGTGTTTGGTAGTCAAGCACCTTGCGAGGCTTCAAATTTAATACTTTAGTCATTCTATCTATATTCACAGAACTTATATCTGTGTCTCTTTTAATATATCTTCTAATTGTGCCAATTGTATTTTCAACCGTTCCTCTTTGTTGAGGTTTGTGAGGTTCACACCAAAACACATTATAACTTTCTGGTTCTTTAAATCTAAATTCTCCACCATTATCATTTGTCATCGTAAAAACATGTTTACCTGTTTCGTTCAAAAGTTTTGAAGTTATTGTCGCAACTTCTTTTGCTTGATGTGTTTGAAGTTTTGATAAAAGAGTAAAGCGACTTTTTCTTTCAGTTAAAACTAAGATTGTTTTTCGATCTTTCACATACATTGTATCTCTTTCCCAATCACCAAATCTTGAACGCTCATCAACTATTGCAGGCCTTTTTTTAATACTAATCATCCAAGCTGGCTTTGCCATTCTCTGCCTGTATCGACCATAACCTCGGCGTTTATTCCATCTTAAAAACTGCTTAAAGTTGGGATTGTTTCTTGTGTATCGATAAACTGTTTCGTGACTTAAATTTTCGATTTTCTCCAGTCGAATTCGACCAGCCACTTGCTCCGGACTCCAACCTTCTTTTAAAGCAGATTGAACAATCTTTTCAACTGATCCTCTGATTTTTGCTTTTCTTCTGCATAACTTATAACGCTTTTTTGCCTTTTGATCTGCAGCCGAAGGAAGGTAATTGTTCCACTGATTATTTCTTTTAATCTCTCGATAAATAGTGGATTTGTTGAATCCTACAATCTTTGCGATGGTTGGGATCGAAATTTCTGTTTTCAAAAGCGCGCTAATTTGGCATCTTGTCTCGTAAGACACCCTTTTGTACTTTTCCAAAGTGCAACTCCTAGGATGATATGTGGTAATTGAAGTTTAGGACGAGGGTGTCCCTTTTTCAATTACCGGAGTTGCACTGGCAACGAGAATCCAGCCTGGAACCTCACTTTCTTTTGAGCTTCTTCTATTGATGAAAAAAATCATGTCCACCGTCTACAATACGATGATATGAGGGAGCCATCTTCTCAGTTGCTTGTCCTTTAAGTGAGATCAAAAATTCGGAATCCATCGCCTTAGATACTTCAGATGAATATTCATTTAGATTTCTAAACCAATCTGTATTTGAAACAAATTGAGAAATCTCACTCGAACCAAGAATCGAAACTGATTTCAGTTCAGATGAATATTCATTTACTTTTTCTTTTAATTTTTTCCAGTCCATTTTTCTTTCACTTGTTATATTTAAGATTGATTTTAATTTTCTTAGTTTCAGTATATTTCTTGAAATCTTTTTTTAAGCTGTCAATTACTTCAGTCTTAAGTCGATTCTTATCTTTTTTACAATCTTCAATGTCGATGAACTTTTTGGGTTTTATCATGCAGCTACCTTATCCTCGTCTTCTTCATTTATAATTTCTGTTTTAGGATCATATTTTGTTTCAATTCCAAGTTCCTTCAGTTTTAAAGTTTCTCTCCATTGAAGTGCCGGTGCTTCTTCGATACATTTAAAAGATCCCTTCGGGCAGTGTTTATTAACTGCTTTTTTTATTTCATCTAGGCTCACTTGAAAGAATTCTTTGTGGCCATTTACATAGTTCATTCTAAAATGCCAAAGCTCTTCGTGAAGTTTCCCCTCTAGTTCAGGGGCATTTTCAGATGGAATCATCATATGTATATCAAACAAAAAAGGGACAGAGGCATCCCCAAGTTCCTTGACTCGATCTTCAGGAATAAGTCTTCTAGTCATCCCGACCTTAAATATGTTTTCACCAAAGCTTCCAATGTTGGAGATTACATAAACGTTTCCAGCCTTGGTCATTTCAGCCATTGATTTCGCTCGCTCTTTACTTGCAAGTTCTTCTTCTAGTTTTACATGTTCAGTTTTTAAACTGTCTAACTCAGCTTGCTGCTCAAGAGTAATGTTTTTTAATAACTCAAGTTCTTGCAAATGATTAATTTTGGCTTCATTTTCAACTTTTCGTTTAGCAATTTCAATTTCTTCTTTCTCGATACGTTTTAATTCCTCTGCTCTAAACTTTTCGGCACGTTGCTCTTCACGCATAATTTCTCGTATACGATTTTGTTCTTCTTTAGCTTTTTGATTTTCAATTTCTATTAAGTGCTGCTCTTTTAAGGCTTTTTCAAAGCGAGAAATATCCTTGTTATTAATATCAAGACCGAGCTTGTCACATTTTTCAAAAATTTTATTGAGCTTAACTTGTTGTGTTGCATAGTTTGTTGAATTAAGTCCATCTAAGACATTTTGGAACTCATCATTTACCCAAAAATTAGTAATTTCCTCAAGAGCAATATGATATGAGATTTTTTCAAAATAAATTTCCTGCATTTCTGCTACTACTTTTTTATGCTTTTCAATATCAGACTCTAGTTGAGCTCTATCCTTTAAAATTTTAGAATTTTCTTTTTCTTTATATTTTTCAGTCTCTTTAATTGATTTTTCATGAATTTTCTCAGCATCTATTATTAGGCTTTCACTTGTCTTATTCGCTTTTTTCAAGATAAGTTGGGCTTCATCTTCAGCATCAGTTTTTATTTTACCTGCTTCTAGTGCAATTTTCTGATAGGCCATATATATTGCATCTTGCTTTTCCTTCTCCTTGTTCGAAGCCTTCAAGAGACTTAAAACAATCATCCCAACTACAAATCCAAATATAAACATTGGTACTCCTTTAAATTGTTAAATAGATATTTAGGCTTCTCGGATTATATGAGTCGGGTATTTAGATCTAAGTTATTTAATTCTAATCTTAGTGGAATTTCGATGAGTTGCTCTTATAATTTTGGCTAGCTTAACTAGTTATATTGAAGCAAGAAAAGTGAGTTGAAGGCTGGATGAGCAAGAAATATTCGCAATGAAATAAGTAGTTGCATTTTCTAAAAAAGCGCTAATACTTGTTTAGTACGTTTAAATAAATGGCCGGGGTTTAGGTGAAGCAAGTTTGCAAATATTGCAGATCAGAAATAGATAGCGAATGTTATGTCTGTCCTGTCTGTAGAAAATGGTTACATCCATTTAGGCTTAGGAAAAATAATCCAGCTTTAATCAGTTTTGCTACATCGTTTGTACTTATCTTGCTTTTGTTTTTCATACCTAAATATTTCGTTCAGAAATATTTTTTAGATAAATACCAAGTAAGAGAATTTCAAAGTGCTGAGTCTCATCGGATTACAATAGTCTACCATCGACTGGTAAAGAAAAAAGACCAGGTCACAATTCTGGGAGAGGTTAAAAACAGTGGAACTGATTCTTTTTCATCCGTTTATATCGAAGCAGCATTTTATGATAAAAATAACGAGCTAATTGAAGTTGAAAAAAGTTCTGTTGATAATTTTAAGCCTGGTGAAGTGAGAGCTTTTAAAATTGAACGCTGCTGCAATAAAGAAGGAATGGATGTTAAAATGGATGATTTTAGCAGTTTTAAGTTAAAAATAGTAAATGGTTATTTGAATCAGAGAATTGATAAATGAAATATATGATTTGAAATTGCGTTAGAGGTTTACTTTTTTAGCTAACTTAACTTTTTGCCCTGAGAAGTAAAAAATTGTTGATTACGATGTGTATGTCTCATTAGCTATATTTACAACTTGGTCTAATTTGTACTGTATACACTTTCGGTCTAGTGGAGATGTTGTTGTTAGAAACAATTTAATCTAAAGACTAGTTTAGATGCGTTGGTTCCATTGATCGACTACTGAATATAAAATTATAATAAGGCATTTTTAAATTTGAAGCATCTAGAGGTAGAATATGTTGACTAAGATTAGGCTTTCTAAGCGAGCTATAATTCGTAAGCTTGATAAATCAATTAGGAATTCAGAAATAGAGAAAAAGTTTAATGCTGTCCTTGACGAGAAAGAGATTAATACAAGAGTTTTTTTAACTGGAGCAACAAAAGATACTCCTGGGTATTTAGGAATGCAAGTTGGCATAAAAAAAACTATCGATACAAACAAATTTGTTCTTTCTTATGTAGTTTTCAGAGAGTTAGCTAACGTGCCACTATTAAAAAATGTTAGCAAATTTAACTATGGTGTAATTTTATTAATAGAAAATAATCAATACCTATATAGTTATCTCGAATCCTTTCCAAATATTTCGAGCTGGCTTGACGGAAATTCAAGTTTTATAGGCATTACTCAATTAAAAAAAGTATTCTCGGGTAAAGTAGAATTTAAAAGTGTGAGTATCCGAAACCCTAAGCCTACGATGTTTGAAGTTTCTGGTTTATCGCTTGATGGGAAAAATGTTAAAAGTAATGTTGGAGTTTTTGCAAAAGAGCGTCAAGTATTGCAAAGGATATCTACAGCAAGCAGTGCAGGTAATCTAACTGTAGACGTAAGCAAAGAAAAAATTAAAGCATCTGGGGCAAGAGAAAATATCACAGATTATTTAAAGTGGATAGTAGAGCTAAGCTCCAGTCTAGAGTCAATATCGAAAGTAACACCAGCGACAAACTCATTTTTCGATGGATTTATGAAAGTAGCATCAGAAAAAGAAATTGAAATATTAAAACCGAAAAAACTTTTTATAAATGAATCATTTCTTGGAAGTTTATTTAGTGATAAAGATAAACATTTTTCAATTGCATCAAAGAATTTAAAGAGTAGTGATATTAAAAATATTTTATCTTATTTTAACAGTCTAAATAAGCTTGATAGTTACTCAAAGGAAACACAGGTGAGTTTATTGGGTAAAATTTATTACGTGAACGCTGGCTTTATTTTTTTAAGTAAAAAAAATATTTTCGAAATAGTATTTAAAAACTTCCCAAAAGTTATTGTTCAAGATGAAAATGGAAGCGAAAGCTTGTTTTCATATTTGAATACGAATGAAGCATTTGGTTTGAGTTTTGATAATAGTGACTTTGTACAACTAGGTCGAAATATCTATAAATCTTCATTGCTAAAAAACAAAGCGAAAAGTATTTCAGAAATACTGAAGCCTAAGGAGTTTCTATTCGATGTTGAATGTGAAAAATTCAAAAATAAAACAAAGATTGCAAAACTTAAAAAATTCCCAAAGAAATCAGTTTTTTATGTAACAGAGGAATGCCTTAAGAAAGATAAGAACAATAATGTTTTTTTAGATGATATGGGTAACGAATGGTGTGATTATCTCAGTTATAACCTTAAAAGAAATGAAATTCAGTTTGTTCATTGCAAATACAAAGCAAAACCGAATGACAAAGATCACAGTGTCTCGGCTACAAATTTTCAAGATGTGCTGGGGCAAGCACAAAAAAACATCGGCAACATATTGCATGGTGATAAGTTTATCGAAAAAAAAATAAAGACTAAGATATCGGGTAATAAATTTAAAGGAAGTAATATTTTTTACGATAGAAATCAAAAAAAACAATCATCTTCTACTTACTATGATCAATATTTAGAAGTTTTTAACTCTGTTAATCGGAGAATAAAAGTAATAATAGCTATTAACTTTATTTCAAAGAAGTCTTTTATTGATGATGTTGAGTCCGAAGTTTATAATAGTAACCCTTATTTTTGGCAGCAAATTTATTTTTTAATTTCAGCTTCAGAATTTTATCGTCAACTAGGAATTGATTTCGAAGTATGGTGCGGGGAGTAGTACTTTAAAAATAATTTGGAATTTGTTACATTTTAGTTTGATTAATATTAAAAATCCGAATCCGAAATGTAGTAATTCAATTTTAGGACGAGGGGAGCCTTTTTTCAATAACCGGAGCTGCACTGGCTTTGTAAAACCAGCGTGGAACTTAAAAATCACATTTACCTGGTCGCGTTGAAACAATCAGAGCCTAGTGAAGTCTTGATTCGATCAATAACGAAAGATTATGATTTTTAGGTACATATTTTTTGATTAAGTAGACGACAGAGTCACCTTCAAAAATATCTAGATTCAGAACTTCAATGAAATCTGGATCTGATAGGGATCGTAATTCGATTGCCCTTGAAAAAAATATTCCGCTATATTTTTTAGCTTTGAGATCAACAATTAACATATCCCATGACAAGTGTAAGTCATCGCTATCTAGACGAACAAAAATCAAACCATCTTTCGTAAAATAAACTTCGCTTGATTTTATTTTGTTGAAAGATTTAATGTAAAACAACCAAATAGGAATGATGACTAAAAATGAAATAAAGATATCCCGCCAACTCAGAAAATTAGAAAAAAAATAAAACACAACCAAATATGAAATAACGAGTAGAAGGAGCAGAAAAGCATTATATCTTTTTTTATTGAATATTATTTTTTCCATTGAACACCTAAATTCCAGTTATAAGTATTGTATTTTTAGAAATCACTTCAAAAAATAAACCAACCAACTCGAAACAAAAATCCCCAAATAAAAAATCCCTTCCTTCATAAATCCCTCACTTTTAATTTTTCGCTAACATTTTTAAAGTGTGTTCTTCCAGAATTTTTGCATTTACTTTGTCGCCATCCATCGCAGGATCGATGTCGACTTTTATTTTTGACCAGATGGTTTTTGGTATGACTGAAATGTTCGTTGCGGCCTTGCCGTACTTGCGGCTGAAGAAGCTGCCCCAGAGGCCGGAGATGGTCATGGGGATGACTGGGACGTTTGAAGAGGCGAGGATGCGTTCGATGCCGGGTCTGAAGGGGTTGAGGTTTCCGTCTTTGGTGATTTGGCCTTCAGGGAAAATGCAGATGAGTTCGCCTTCATCGAGTGTCTCTTTTATTTTTACAAAGGCTTCGTCCATAATTTTTGGATCTTCTTTTGTGCCGGCGATGGGAATAACTTTGGCGCCTCTTAAGAAAAAACTTATGACGGGAATGCCGGTGAAAGAGTAGTGCATGACGAAGCGAACGGGTCTTTTAACTGAGCTTGCAATGATGAGCCAGTCGACAAAACTTATGTGATTGCAAATTAAAACGGCGGGGCCTTCTTGAGGAATATGCTTGTGACCAACGACATTTAATCGATAGATTAATCTGGTTAAAATAAAACAGACAAAACGTAATAAAAATTCTGGAATCACGGTGTAGATATAAATGGCGACCATTGTGTTCAGAATAAAGAGGGCCAAGAATACATCAACAGCTTTAAAACCTAAGGCGTATAGAACGACAAGAAAGCCAGCTGAGACCACCATGAAGAGAGCATTTAAAATATTGTTTGAAGCGATGACTCTTGCGCGATCGACTCTTTCAGAGCGAGTTTGAATGAATGTATAAAGAGGGACGATAAAAAATCCGCTCATGATAGATAATCCTAATAGGTCAAATAAGATTCTATAGGTTCCTTGCGTGGCCACTAATTCGGTGATGCCTCGGCTTACTTCAGTCGCAGGCAGTGTTCCGGCGAAATAGAGATCTAGGACAAAAAGAGAAAGTCCAATTGATCCGAATGGGACAAGGCCTAACTCTAATCTTTCATGACTTAGTTTTTCGCAAATGATGGATCCAATGGCGACACCTATGCTGAAGATTGCCAGGAGGAGTGTTACCACATGTTCGTTTCCGTACAGACTGGTTTTAACGTAGACGGGGAAAACAGATAATAAAGTTGCTCCAAAAAACCAAAACCAAGAAATACCTAGTATTGAAATGAAAACACTTCTTGTTTTTTTTGAGATTTTTATGATTTCAACAGTTGAGCTGAAAATATTGAAATTGATTTTTCTTTTAGTGTCGACAGCAGATATCGCTGAAACTTGAAAAGAAATAACCACACCTATCACGGCCATGAGTACAGTTGTTAGGGAGACAAAAAGTCCACCATGTGGGCCGGAAATTAAAAGGCCACCAGCAATTGTACCAATGAGAATGGCGAGGAATGTTCCCATTTCTACAAAGGCGTTTCCTTTTATTAACTCATCTTCAGTGATGAGTTCTGGAAGGATGGAGTACTTAACGGGGCCAAAGAGTGTTGACTGAAGACCAAGAAGGAAAAGACACAGAAGTAAAAGGGGAACTTGGGAGAAACAAAAACCAATTGTTCCAATGCAGACAATAACGAGTTCTAAGATTTTTGTGGCCCTGACTAATAAGTGCATAGGATATTTATCTGTTAGCTCTCCTGCGATGGCGGAAAATAAAAAGAAAGGCAAGATGAAGAGTCCGCCACAAAGGGCCACCATTTGTTCTGACTTAAGACCCATTACACTGGTTGCTTGGTAAGTTATAAGAATAACCAGCGCGTTTTTAAAAATATTGTCGTTCGTGGCCCCAGAAAATTGTGTCCAGAAGATTGGCCAGAAACGCTTAGAGGTCATTAAATTTTTATCATTCATATATTGATTCCTTTTGGATTATGATAAACGAATACCTACGTTTATCAACAATCTTCCTTTAAAAACTTATTGAGCTCATTGAGTAAGAAAGAGCTAAGAGTATCGATGTTTTTTGCAGGTACAGATAAATGAAAGTACCGAACCAAATTGTAATAAATGCTAAAAGTGTTAAGGCTTCAATGTATGATTTCATAAAATCTCCTTGATTAATTCTCTCATGTATTTGGGGGGATTTTTCTGTGGGTTTGTTACAACGTAACGAAATGTTGTGGTTTGGGTCTTTGTGACTATATTGTTTTGGGTTTTGAATGTGTTACAATGTAACAATGAGAAAAGGATCCACTGGAAATCAGTACATTAAGTTATTTTATTCGGCCATTATTGCGACTTGGTTAAACCGAGAAGAAAAGGGATTTAGGCAAAAGGATGTTCGCTTTTATGTAGATCTGCTTATCGATTGGTTGGAGAGCAGTCCTTATTCTAAAAATCTCACTATTCAGAATACTCAAATGATGAGGTTTTTAGATCAGCTGGTAAAAAAACAATGGCTGGTTAAAAAAGATCAAGTTCATCCCATCTATTATTTTAACAATAAACATTTTATGGAACTCATTAGGGAGACTTTAAGTACTGCTGAAGATGATCCCTACGAAATCTTTTTTTTACAATTTCACCTGGCTTCAGTTTACAGGGAATCATTATCTGAAATGTTATTCATCCGAGGAGTTGAGCTCTCTAGAGGGCAAAAAATAGATTTAGAGCATTTGCTTGATGCAAAGTTCTTACTTAGAAATCAAATTGAGAGAATTGAGCTTGAGATCAAAAAAATATCTCTTAGACAAAATGAAGTAAACAAAATGATTAATTTTGCCAAAGAAGAGCTTTCTAAAACTTCTGATGTCATTCACGTTGCCAAAAAAATTGAAACCAAATATCCATACCAACTGCAGTATCAAAAATCGATGTCTAAAGCGTTTAATGATTTGCACCCAAAGCTTCGTGCACTTGAACTCACGACACATTCGGAAAAGAGGATTAATACCCTATGGTCACCGATGGAAGATTATCTAAGAGCGTATTTGGGAGTATTGGAGAAAATGAGATAACTTGTCTCTGCAAAAGGTTCCACTAGACTTTTGGTGGCTCTGTTGCGTTAAGTGCGGTGTATACACCAAAAGTCTAGTGGAACCTTTTGAACCTTTTTGGAAAATCTTTACTAAATTCTTAATAATGATTAACCTTGTTTTATGTTTTTAATTTGTTTGGAGGCTTGATGAAACGTCATTTCTTTCTTATTTTTCTTCTTTCATTTTTTTCTACGATGGCCCAAGCATCCGACGCTACGATGCCACCGAAGCATCCAAAATCTCAATCAGTGTCTCCTCCTTCTCCGAATGCTAAGGGAGAATATGGTGAGGTGAAATTTAATGCTTCAGAAGCTAAATCCATTGCGGAGACAATCGCTCAAGGTGATACGGTCATTAAGACAACTGTGGCCGAAGTGTGTCCTAAAAAAGGATGCTGGATGAATGTTAATGGTGCAAAACCTAAAGAATTAGTTCGAGTCACTTTTAAAGACTATGGATTTTTTGTCCCTACAGAATTAAAAGGTAAAGAAGTCGCCTTGAAGGGGAGATTTGTAAAACACACAGAATCAGTTGAAGAACAAAAACATCTTTTGCAAGATGCTAAAAGACCGCAATCGGAAATTGATGCTATTTCAAAACCAAAAGAAAGTTTTCGCTTCGTAGCCACTGGGGTTAAAGACCTATCCCTTTAGGTTCCACGCTTAATTCACACTGCCAGTGCAACTTTCTTATTATAGAAGACCTCAAAAGGTGTTTGGTAGTCAAGC